>SCDS01000067.1:0-243137 GCA_004149465.1 Drosophila nigromelanica | reverse complement strand
AATCGGTTCAGTTTTGACAAAGTTATGGAAGTTTGAAGTATGGGAGCTATGGATCCGAGAGCTTTACTTGTCAAAATTTTAGCCCATTTTGGCATGATTTTTGATAAAGTCTCAAGTCTCTAGCTTTAATAACGGCAAAATAAATTGCGTTCATACGGTCAGAAGGACAGACGACGTTCACTTCGTAAACGAGTATAAAAATGATCCAATAATTCAGCGAAGGTTGTAGATTTGTAATAAAGAATATTTTGGTAATGCTAAAATAAAGATTTATTTTATAAACTACATGATTGTATTTAGGTATAAATAATAATAATAATAATATTAATAATTGGTTAGAGTGTCAATGAGTCAAACTCTAGCAGCTGTTTAAGCCCGGCATTGTCCGGATAAAAAAACTAATTATGTTTAACACAACTTTTCTGATTGATGGTTTAAAGTATGTAATTTGTATTATAGCTTACATTTTGTAAGCCAAAAAAAAAAAAATAATAAATAAAATACATTGAACATAAAAAACACTTATTATTACCAAATTGTAATTTTATATGCTACACAATACCAATTGGCAACTCAAAAATTTTCCGCATTGACAAAAGTTTCTGAATATAGTAGCAGAAATCTAATTAATGTTCAACATGTTGAACAAATGTCCCAATTATTAAAAAACCTTTAGTGCGTATACACCTTATACACCTTACTGGGATTTTTATTTAATTCTATATTTAATTAAATAGCATTCATAATTTTTTTTTTTGGCATTTTAAATCGATATTTTGAAACTACAAAATTCTCTTTCAGCTAATAACTTTTACATACACATGTACATATATACATACATACATATATACAATCGGTACCTTAAATGAGAAGCAGAATGTAATCTTCCCTTTAGCAGTCTATTCCCATTCACTTCAATCTGTCGGAACACACTCAAAAACACTCACACCCCACCCACATGTGAATCAAAGAGATTACAATTGCAAATACAAATCGTTGATTTGGTGGTAAGTCTCAAAGAGCAAACATGAGGCAAGTGTTATCAAATGGGGCACATGTTCCTTGGCCAATGCCCGTTTTGTATTGCTCGTCACGTCTCTGCAGCTTCCTCTGCAATTAACAGATTTGGTCAATGGGCTTTAAGCTTCGCTAACGTTTGGGCCAAACTCTCGCCTGCCGTCTGCAGCACTTCCTTTTTCCTGATTCGTGTCTGGGCTATCCATCAATGCTGTCGGCTAACCCTCAAGTGAGCCTTGTGTCTGTTCGATAATCATCTGGGGACTTGAGGCATCTTATTATCCGGTAGTCAATTTCGAGATTGCCCCTGCACGTGGTAATTCTCCCTGGGTCTGCCTCGGTTAACGTATAATTTTTATTATTTCGTAATTACTTATTACGCGTTCATTGCCTATCTGCAGCTGAGAAAAAGAAAACTCATAAAATTTAATGCACGGCTCATTCCTCACATTATAGGCCTAAAGGTGGCAATTGCTTTTAATTACAGCAGCTTATCTCACATTAAATGCTTTAAGAGAAAATAACCTATTTTTGTTGTCGAATATTTGCTTATCTAAGAAGCATAAAAAGAGACACGTCGCAAAAAAAACAAGTAAGAACGCTGCAGTCGGGCGTCACCGACTGCGTTATACTCGTTCACGTGCTTAATTATTATTGTTAATTTAAAAATGTTCGGTATTTTGTAATTTGTCAATTATAGCACGATTTTTGGCCAAAAATGTTCCGGTTTAAATTTTTTAATTGTGGTTTTTTATATTAATTGTGACAAATACAAGTGATTAAAAATATAAATTCGCATATCTAAATTTTGAAGAAAAAAAAACAATTTTTTCGCTAATGAGTAAGGGGGGTTGAATTAAAATATACAAAAAAAAAAGTATTTTTAGTCTCTAGTCTTATCTATATATATATACATATATGTTCGTGTTCAACGTTCCTATAAATTATTCAAAAGAGCGTCGTAAAAGGATGACATATACATATATGTTATTTTTGTGTTGTGAATCACCCTACTGGGACGAATGATAACAGTTAAGGCACACAATCCGATGAGCTACAGTTATTAGTTCCCACACTTGCCAAAGCGCATTGATCAATACGAATACACCCATACATGTGCACCGCGCAAAAGTCTCCAAAATTCGCACACAACGAAAGTTGAATGGAGAGGGAGTAAAAGCGATAATCCACTTGCAGCAGCGAATGGAGAAGTCATTTTCGTCAAAGCGATGGCGACATTCAGAAGTGAATTTAACAGCGTGCCGAACACTTACAACCACCGCCTGACGGCATTGAGAAAAAAGTTGACCACGTGTTTTCAGCAGTGGCGCCAGCAGCTGCAGAAACTTCACCAACACCAAGACACACATCCACACTTACCCCAACAACGTGGCAGCGGACAGTTCTTGAAGATCTTTGTGCGCGCGGACAGCTCTATTTTAAGCGAAAAAGTCACTTTTTTGCGCAAATTCAAGCGAGTTTTTACAGCGCGCCAGAATTTGGCGTGTGATCGAACAGTAGCCGAGCGCATTAGCCAGGAGGAGAAGAAGAAGAAGGAGGATAGGGAGCAGGAACAGCAGCAGCTGCAAATTGTAGCCGCGCTCTTTTCATCTACACTGATATCGAAATACAGCTCGAGCAGCAGCTCCGACATGACCATCATGGAAAACAGTTATATTGGTGTGCGCGACGAAAACCCCGATATTGACGCTGAAATACGCGCCATACTGCTGGCCAATGCCCAGAATGGCATCACGATATCGACCATCAAAAGTAAGTGCAAACCTTAGTAAAAAAAATTGATCATACATGTATGTACATATGTATATACATAAGCGTCATTCTAAAATAATTATAGTATACAAAAAAAGTGTTTTGACAATGGGAAAATTCACATTTTTCAACATCCATTGCAAAAAAAAAATTCTCTAATTGTACATTTTTTTTAATATTTTTTTTCGATTGTCTGTCTTTTTTGAAAGTAGTACACAAAAAAATGCCCAATATTCATTTGAATTTACAATTTCTAAAAATAAAAACTAATACCTTAAATTTTTTAAAAGGGGATAATTGCGTAACAAAACTCCCTCTACACGAGGTAAAAATCTAGTGGCGCAAACAGTACATATCTTTAATATATTTTATGCTTATTTGTGACATTATTGCGATCATTGATTGATCAAAAAGATTTTTCCTACATACCCTGACTAGTTTACTAAAAAATTTAGGGAACACAATTTTATAATTAGGTTATATAATTTTCTTTCATTTTAAAAATACAAAATTTTACAATTTTCTAATTTTGTAAATATGGAAACTTTGTTGAATATAGAACCAATATATATATATATATATAATATATTATGATTTGGCGCATAAAAGAAAAAATTTTTTAGTTCGCCGCAACCTCTGATAATTGCAATCCTTTATTACTTGGTCGTTTAATCTATTTTGTCACATTATTCACGTTTATAGAAGAATATCGACAATTGACGGGCACTGCATTCCCGCTGCATGAAAACATCACGGACTTTCTGCTCACCATACCTCACGTCACGGCCGAGTGCTGTGAGTCTGGGAAGCGCATCTTTAACATCAAGCCGACAGGTGAGACCCGCCACCTGCATGAGATGATAGTGCAGCAGCGACAGCGCGACAGTGGCAACCACACCGCGTCCACTCAGGAGCCACCACGTCTGTGGCGCGCCCAGTACAAGCGTCGACTGCCGCAAAACTTCAACTTCAATCTAAACATGAGTGAGAAACCGCCAGCTGTCAAGACGGCCAAGCTGCAGCCCCTGGCCACGGCTGCACTGGTGCCCAACGGTGTCTATCAGGACAACTGGAAACATCTGTAAGTAGAGTCTACTATTAGAAACTAACTAAACTAGAACCAAATATGTATATTGTGGATATACGGTATTTACATAATGTGTTTTAAAAAAGTGCAACTAACTAGTAAATAGTTACCAAGAGGATATACGAAATATTAATTTTGTTGTCAAAAAATAATAAAAAGAAAGAATTTCAAATATTTTCAACTAACAGTAACTTTACCAAGAACTTAAGAAAACGTTTTTTACTTAGTAACCCCTAAAGATAAACATTTTAAAGTATAGTATAAAGAGCATTTTATATTGATAATATTGAATATTAAGTTGATAATAAGCTTTTTGAACAGTTTTGCTATTGTTTAAGTAACACTTATCGCATAACTTTCTATTACTAGAAAATGTAGCAGGCAGCTCAACAGCCTGGTAATTACTTGTCAGGAGGATAATATGTTGGTGTTGCAGAAACAAGTCACATATTATTAATCAGAGGTTAATAGATATCTTATTTAATTATGCCAATTTATTTAATTGATGTTGATTTTATTAAGTCAAATATTCTTTCAAACCTGATCACTTCATTTGCAGCAACAATCAATATCAGCTTCCGCAGCTTAACAACAACAACAACAATAACAACATAAAAAACAACATTTTCTCCATTGCTTCGGATCCTGCACAGTTACAGGCAGCACCGCCAGCAGAGCATCACAAGAAAGTACACCACCTGGAGGAGTATACACACAAGCGGCGTCATGATTTTACGCCCACGCCAACAACGTTGTCATGTCCATCGCAACATGACTCCATGTTCACCATCAACTCGGACTATGATGCATATCTATTGGACTTTCCACTGCTGGGCGATGACTTCTTGTTGTACTTGGCGCGCATGGAGCTGAAGTGCCGCTTCAAGAAGTGTAAGTACATTGTGTGGATTGGATTGGTGGTGAAGGTGATTTTGACTTGGAATTAATTTTGGCTCACATCCCGCCCATAGACGAGAAGGTGCTGCAGTCTGGACTGTGCATCTCTGGACAAACCATAACCGCTGCACGCCAACGGCTGCGTCTCGTCGAGCTGCCCGAGATGACACAAATCATCGTTAACATCGGTTCGGTGGACATAATGCGTGGCAAGCCGTTGGTGCAGATCGAGCACGATTTCCGTCAGCTAATCAAGGAGATGCACAACCGGCGATTTGTGCCTGTGCTGACCACGCTGGCACCGCTGGCCAACTATCGCCACGACAAGGAGGCATGCGACAAGGTGTCGCGTTTTAACAAGTTTATACGCAGCGAGGGGCGACACCTCAAAGTTATTGATATACATTCGTGTCTGATCAACGAGAATGGCATCGTACGATTCGATTGCTTCCAGAAGTATGTTGTGGCCAACAAGTGAATATATATTCAATATTAAATATTTATTTGATTTATTTGTGTAGCGGGCCACGTACAGTGTCGGGCTCATCTGAGCCACATGTATTCTGGAACAAAATCGGACGGCAGCGTGTGCTGCAAATGATCGAAGCAAATCTGGAGTATTATTAGAGCTGAGCGGGACAAGGAGGCGCGCCGGTCTGGCACTAGGCACAAATTATACACTATTTATGTTTGTTCTATTATTTTTTTGTTTAAATGACGGCACGCTGTTTTTACCCGAAATTTAATTTCGAATGTTAATTTTTAATGTGTTTTATGTACGTTTCGTTTTGTGTTAGTCCTTAGTCTGTAATTATATGTGATAAATATGTTACATGTTTGTTATTTCTATGTGTTCTTTGTCAATTCCATACTTGCAAGTTTCTATCGCTCGTAAACTGCATTTTGTTGTATCTCGAATTCAAACTTACGGTTTTTGCTACTATCCCAAAAACTTTAACAAAAATTCGATTCACAACAATTTTGGTTTCATTTGCATTTTTCTATAAATTAAATTTCCTAGTATTTTTCATTGTGTTACCCGCACAGAGCTCAATGAAAAATCACAGCCAAAAACATTGCCATGTTATAAACTGTTTTCCAGTCACTTTCTTCTTCAAACCAACTCTGCCCATGCTCATGTATAAGAACTTAAATCTCCTCTGTGCACCCAGGATATATATACATCTGAGCCATGTGCCGTGTTGGTTCCATGAAAATACAATTGCTTCACTTAATGTTTGACTTGCACAAAATCAATACCGCGGTTGATTTAACATTTGTGCTTAAGTATTTTTTAAGTGAAACATTTGCTTAGTTTTCGTGTTTCCGTCTTAAAGTTTTTCCAAAATTGTACACTGTATATTTAGCACGCTTATTAATGTGCGCGCTATATATGCGTGTTTTCTTACAGTGTACGTTGATATAATGAGAATTTAAATTGTTGCTTTTGTACACAGAAATAGACTCAACTGCGTAATTATTATAATTATAAATTAATTTATTCTCTTGTATGTATGTTAAATGTATGTGAAGATGTAACTTTTTTTTTTGTATGTCCAACCATAACAAGCAATGTAAAATCCAAAAAAAAATTAATAAATAAAAATAAAAACAAACGTAAAATTTTAAAAAAGTTTAGAACCAGATGGTATTTTCTTTAAATTCATTCATTCATTCATTAAATTCTCATTTATTCTTTTTATATTTTGATTTTTCATATTTCTTTAACGAACACAACTTATAATATAGATCGGTTTGGCTTACAATTTTGTTTTTGCAACTTAATTTAAAAAATTGTAATTTTTTCCTTCAATTAGATGAAAACCAGAGCCTTGCTTCTAAAGATTTATTTATCTTATAGTTATTTCAGCTGTCAATTCAAACTCTAATTCACGTTATTTAGATTCTGTGCTTCTGTTATTAAATAAATTAATTCAGGTTCTTCAAGAATCGAAAAAATCACAAAATCATTATATATAGAGAATGCATATTCATAAAATTAAGAAACTAAAAAGTTATAACATAATAAATTGCTCCGCAATTGTCTTAGTAGCTTGACTCATTTTCAAGTTGTTGATCACAAAATGTAAACGTTATAGCTGTTACCAATTTCACTACATTTAAAAGCTGTTGGACAGATGTACGATCTGGAGGTTTTGTATAGCAAGGCTATGGATTACATAGAAATCTACATGTATTCCTAGATTCCTAAGATCGCGGACTTGGAAGATGTGTGGAACAAAGCATCGATCTGATGTTTTTTGTATGTGTGAAGCTGAAGTTCGCGCTCGTTGTCAGAACGCCAGCCGCATAGTGCACATAGAGCCGGATCAATGGCCTCCTTGTGCACTTCAGTCAAATGCCGATGGAACTCGGAATACGATAGAAAATTAATAGGCGATTCGTTAATACCGCAGGGCAAGCACAACCAGGGTCCTAAAAATGTTATATATTAGATATTATTTATGGTATTGAAATTGTAAATTTAACCACGAAGCCTACCCAAAGTGTTCTCAGCTCCAAGCGAACTGAGTGCGTGCAAAGCCTTGCAACCAAAGCGTCTCGGCTGCTGTAATGGGGCACTCGGACTTGGAGTCGTATTTTCAAGTATAGAATCACTATCGGATGATGAGCTTAAGTTAATGAATTTTTTTAGTTTTTTGTTCAACTTTTTGATCGTCTCGTCCCGCGTTTCGTTTCCATGCAGAAGCATTTCATTAACCGCGGTTAATGCATTCACTTCTGCAATCCGCTGCTCCAGATCGGACTTGAGTTTGCACAGTTGGTCTTCCAGCTAATGAATTCAAGAAGCATGAATTATAAAAGTAAGTTTACCTTATGTGTTACCTTATTCTTTTCCTGTTTTGAATTAACGTGTTCTAATCTGTTTTTTGTAGTTTTAAGTGAATCCCTCAATAGGGAATTTTTCGCCAGCAGCTCGTCGTTACATGCTGGGGTTTGCTGCACATTTTGTGAAATAGTTTTTAATTGGAACGCTTCGGTCTCTCTTGCTTTCACCTCCTTTTTCAGTTGCAGCTCTAAATCAGCAATCTCATTTTTGGCGAATTTTAGCGAATTCGTCAGCGTGGCATTTTTCGCAATCAGCCTGTTATTTTCTTCCATCCAACGCTTCTCTCTTTGTAAAACACTCTTCAGCTGAGCTGCTTGATTTTGTCTTGCGAAATGCTCCCATTTCCAAAGAGTACTTATAACATTCATCTCGGCTTTTAGATTCCGATTCTCGGCTTGCAAAAAGGCGAACGGTGGTGAGTTCAGATTTTGGCCATAAGATATACTATAGTTAAATCCACACAAGCCTACCGGTGGATTATAAACGGAGCTATGTTGAAAGGACATTTGAGATTGTGGATGCATTTGTATCTGCCGCTGTTTCCTTGGTTTATTGAATAATCTATTTTGAGAAATTATTTTCGGTGTGTATTTTAATATTTTTTATAAATACATGCTTATATTATGTTATACTTTTCCTTTGTAATTGTTTGAACGCTTCCGTCATTTAGCATTCTCTTATTTATCTATTAATTACTAAAAATTCTATTTAACTTCACACAAATTCCAATTTATAAACTAACCGATTAAATTGAATAATTTTGCGCGTCAAATTCGTAATTCGTAGGAAAAATATCGATATAATTTATTAATATCGGACGTTGCTTCTGTTTGCAATGGCTCACGTTGAAAAATAAGTCAAATACCAAGTAACTGGAAAACAAAATTTCGCTACAATTTACAAAAAATAAAATAAATAAAATAATTTAAAGCATAGTTGCCCACATTAAAAAATCTGTTTATTTTAACCAGTGAAATATCGATTCTCACTGTTATCGACAAAGCTACGTAAACAACGCAAACAGCTGTTCGAAAAACAAAACTGTGTCCGCATAAAAATACTAAATTTAACATCGATAACATCTTTGACAGACATTTTAGGAGGCGACGAAAGTTAGTTTCGTATTCTTTTAAATTAATAGCCAGACGTTTTAGAAATATATATTTTAGATCAAAATGGCTTCATTTTTGGCTCGTACAGGCGGTAGTCTTATTGAAATAGTAAAGCCCAATACGGTTTCTAAGGTAAGTTCCGTGCAACGTAACTAAATGCACAATTTTTTGTGGTACATTTACATAATTGCAAAAAAACACCGAAAGCCAACAACAAATTGACAAGGTGAACGAACACTCACTGTGCTTCCTGACTGGCGGTCTGTAGATCAATTTGTTTTCTAATGTGTCTGCATGTATGAGTAAGTACATGCGTGTGACGCAACGCGCGTCTGTATTGTGTGAGATGAAAATCAGACCTTGAACAACTAACCGCAACTCTGATATCTTTTATTAATGGAATATCAGCAACTGTTGCTGCGGTAGCCGAGCCCACTAATTAAAAGTTTAATCTATGCGAATTAGACTTGATTAACATCATGATATACCGCTATTTTTCGCGTCGTACTCTTCTCATATTTGAATAGCAATATACGTGTTGTGTTTATGACCTACAAACATAAATACGTGCTTATTTAATGCGTCATGCGTGAACCCGTTTTACTATTTTTGGGTGTTTTCCAATCAGTCTCATGATTTCACTAATTGCAAATTTCTTTGCTTCTCGCAGATTCTCTCCTACACCCCCATTGGCCTGCAGCAATTAAGAAACCTTAATGTGCAGGAACATGTCTCATACACACTGCTCAATGAGAACAACATCCCTACACCCCGGTAAGTACAAAAACAAAACGAAAAATAAGGGTTATCTTCGGGGTGCCGACGGTTAAATACCCTTGCGGACAGTAAAGGTGTGCTATAAATCCATAGTTTGCAGTTCACAGTTTGAACACAAAAACTTAATATTTAACCGATATGGTTTATATGATAGTTTATGTTGGTGAGACGCTTTTAAAAACCAATTTCGGCAAGGACAAAAAACAAAAAATAAAAACAAAATTAAGAAAAATAGCTGTTGCGATTGTTTCAATGATCTATAATGGTCTATATTAATAAAAATTTTGCAGAGTTTTGTCGGTATATCATAAAAAACAAAAGTTGTTCTAGATAAAAATTATTGTTTAACTTGATAAAATTTCATGAAACAGAATATACTTTATATATACTTTATAGAGTGGGTGACTCCTTCCACACTGTGCGGGTATAAAAAAACAGTACAAAGTACAATAAATGATCCGGCCAAGCTTTGTAATGGACTTTGACTTTAGCGTCCCAGCCGTTTTATAAAAACAAATAAGATTATGATTATAGAACGATAACGTGATGAGACGCTGATAAGTCTCAGCTATAGTTCAAGATTGTATCAGGCAAAAGGCAAAGGTTATTAATTTAATAAATTTAATTAATTATTTATTATTAATTAAATAATATTTTAAATTATTGCTGCAAGCCACGAAAAATAGTCGGTGGTTTGGTTCTCGGTTCAAACCAATGCCCTTAAATATTGTATATTGCAACCATTAACTATGCATTCTATATAGAACTTGGAGATTCTAGTAACTACACTATATTAAATACAGTACAGTATTAGAACAAAGTCCAAATAACCTTGAAGTTTAGAATTGTTTTAAAAAGCAACATTCACACGTTCGTCTGATTTGACAATTATGACTTGAAATGAATTGTTGACGTTTAATATCATTAACACTGTTAAACCATATTTTTGATGATTCAATTTTTTCTGTTTTTTAGATTTGCCGTTGCAAAGAATGGAAAAGAGGCCCATGATATTGCGGAAAAGCTGAAAACAGATAATCTGGTGCTTAAAGCACAAGTTTTGGCCGGAGGTCGTGGCAAGGGTACATTCAAGAATGGCCTCAAGGGCGGTGTACGAGTCGTGTTTAGGTAACAAAGAAATATTACTTGCAAATATGGTATGTACAACTCTCTTTTGTAACGAACATAGTCCGAAAACGGCAGAGGAAATTGCCGGAAAGATGATCGATCAACTCCTAGTTACCAAACAGACTGGCGCAGCTGGCCGCCTCTGCAAGAAGGTTATGGTTGCTGAACGCAAATTTCCCCGTCGCGAATTCTACTTTGCCGTCATGCTGGAACGTGCCTTTAATGTAAGTGGCAAAGCAGTTGACAATTTGGTAAATTAAATTATCTTATTGGTTAAATTCGAATTATCTAGGGTCCTGTGTTGATTGCATCCAAGGAGGGTGGCGTTGACATTGAAGAAGTGGCCAGGGAAAGTCCCGATGCCATAATTTACGAACCCATCGATATTGGTGAGGGCCTTACCAAGAAACAGGCCACCAAAGTTATTGAAAAAGTCGGTCTCGGTGGATGTTCGGCGGAAGAGCATGTCCAAATGCTTCTTAACTTGTACAAGTTGTTCGTAAGTAAGGATGCGCTCTTGGTTGAGATTAATCCCTATGCTGAAGATGCAATGACGGGCTGTAAGTTGAGTCTTTTATAACTGTAATCATTTGTACTAACTTTCTATCACCTTTCCCTAACTAACCTAAACCTATTAATTCATTACTCTCATTAACTTCGTTACAATAACCATATTAATGGTGCATGATGTTCGTCCAAAAAGGCTGTAAGTAGAAATTTATTAATATTTGAAATATACTAAACATAAAACCACAATAGACACAATTAGACTTTGTGAACTTTTACCAGATGTTATATATTATATTATATTAACGATACGAAGAAAATCAGTAATTATGTTACTTAGAAATCATAAATTTATCATTAAAATATTTTTTCTTTGGTAAATCAAAGTTTACAAATAACATATTTTGTTAAAGTTTTAATTTCTTTGTATATAATTTATAATCATAAATGTTTATATTAAATTAATTTAAATTTCATTACTTAAGCTAACTTGTAGCTGTACATAATATAGAGGCATACTAGTAATCTCGACTCTGACCGTAAACGGTACTCCAAATTTCCTACCATATTCTCTCGTTCTATCTCGATTTTGTACTAAAATATAACTATAATTCATATATATATATTTATATTTCATTTCATTTCATTTCACACTTAACAGTAATTGTTTATTAACTGCCCACTATTCCCAATTTCAGTCTTTGCTCTCGATGCTAAATTGCGTTTCGATGACAACGCAGAGTTTCGTCAAAAGGAGCTGTTCAGCATGCGGGATTGGACCCAGGAGGATCCTAAAGAGGTAGAGGCGGCTAAATATAATTTGAATTACATTGCCCTGGATGGAACCATTGGTTGCATGGTGAACGGTGCTGGCTTGGCCATGGCGACCATGGATATCATCAAGTTGTACGGCGGAGAGCCGGCCAACTTCCTTGATGTCGGCGGTGGTGCTACTGCCGAAGCCGTCAAGGCTGCATTCAAGATTATTACATCAGACAAGAAAGTCATGTGCTTATTGGTCAACATTTTTGGAGGCATTATGCGTTGCGATGTCATTGCCGAAGGTATTATTGCCGCCACCAAGGATCTGAATCTAAACTTGCCGATTGTTGTTCGTTTGCAAGTGAGTTTTAAAGTTTAGCTGAGGAGTATTAATCCACGACTAATTTACCTGTATGTATTTGATTGTAGGGTACCAAAGTAAAGGAGGCCCGCGAACTGATTCGTTCATCGGGCTTAAAGATTTTGGCTCGTGATGATTTGGATAAGGCTGCCGATCTGGCTGTGCACCTGGCACAAATTGTAGCGCTGGCTCGCGATGTCAACATGGATGTTAACTTTGAGATTCCCGATGCCCAGAAGTAGATCAACCCAATAAAAGGCTAAGTCAACCATAAAGCCCACGTAGAACACAAACGACGACAACACAAACACACACACACATACTCAAAAAATTAGATACAATTTACATAAACTACTATTAACCATCGCTTAGTAGTTAGAAATATGCTTTCGATCGAATTAAATGAATTGAAGTTTTGTAAAAATTTGATGACCCCCCGTATGATGAAAGTTCTACGTGTAACTGGTCATTGTTGTGTATTTTGAACAAACCACATCGTACTATTATATAATAATTTCGAATAATCCTAAGATCTGAAAGTTTTTTGCACCTGTATAACATTATAAGCGTTAAAAGAAATATACTGTTATTTGCACGAAACTTGAATATATTAGAAAAACGTGATTGTTCCAAAACAGATTTAATTTATTGAACGGCAAACTGCTTAAAAAGTAGTAAGACGTGTATTATGCAATTTAAATTAATTTGCTTTAAATTAAAATTCAATATTACAAAACTAACACTATATAGTAATTTAGTTTTTTAAACCCCATTTTATGTTATTGTATGGAAAACTCTAAAATATCTTAGTAGATCGCTTGAGTATTTTTTGGTTTTGTTAATTGCTGTTGTTTTTGCTTTCAGTAGTGCTTTTTCCGAATAAGTGTAAAATTTTGTATCATAATGCATATTCGAACCATCAACTAATATATATTTCTTCAGGGGGGGAAAGAATAAGAAAGACGAGTGCAAAAAGAAATAGAAGAGGACAAAATTGCAACAGAAAAAAGTAGCGCAAAAACGGTTACACAACAATTTTACAAGAAAATTTTTCAATGCTATACAAATTGATCAAATTATTATTATGAATTCGAGGACAAAACAAAAAATCACATGAATTATAGGCAAATATAAGTTGTAATAAACGCCAACGGACATTATATTTATTTGTTTATATATATAATAGCTGGTCACTGTAGGAGAGGTTGGTTCAAAAACGATCGACTAGAGAAAGTATATGCGTCTGCTCCTGTTCTCGCCAGTCGGTGTCTCCATCCCCCAAATTACCAGCGTATTCTACAAGGGAAAAAGGGTAAAAAGTTGATGATGATGATGATACTTCGTACTAGCATTACCTCGCATTATGCTTCTTATAGTCTTCATGGAGGCGCCGCGCAAGTTTAGAATTTGTAGCACGCGCTGCTTGACTGTCTCCGTGGTGGCGCTGACCTCCAGGAGGATGTAGTCGATGCGCTGTAGCGTAAATAGACCGCCAGTTAGGCGTTTTATGTAATTGTTCTCAGCCTCCTCGTCCTCGTCTATGGTAGCATCCTAATAAGATAAATTATGTTAATATCAGTTCGTATCTATCTAAACTTATGCCTCAGGCATTGTTTGCATTAAAAGATCGCAGGTATTATAATCAACATCAGAGGTTTATAGTCATCTGATAACACTCAGAATCATATCATATCATATAAATGTTAAAGGAAGAATTTAAATATTGAATAGCTTCAAGACTACGATGATCTATAGTAAAATGTATGAAGAATGGTGAAGGAATTTATTTGATCGAAGCTATGTAAATGAATTTAAAATGTTTTTCTTGGAAGATGTATGAATAATGAATGAAAGATTCGCAAGATTGCAAAATCCAACTAAGAATGGTTGGCAAGAATGGATATAATTCAATAGATTTCTCACCTTAGGCTGCTGGTCGATTTCCCTGTCAATGGCCTCCACCTTAGCTAAATACTTTAGGTGCAGTTCCAGGAGGCGATCCACTTTCTCATGATCGTTCTCCGTAAATTTGGCCAGCATACGCTGGCGTTGTGTGCCCTTGCAGTTGCGCAGCATGGAGGCAATCACAGAGCACACATGCTCCTCATGCTCGTCCACAGAGAGCAGACGCTGTTTGTTGCGCTTGGGCGTCTTCATGAACAGCGGAAAAATGGTGCGCAGACCGAGAATCTCAACAAACTTATTGCAATTCTCGCGTCCATCCTGGCCAGCCATTGCATGATCAAGCACTTTCAGGGAGCCATTGCGCGACATTTTCTTCTCGCGAAGCATCAGATTCATGAGCTGCAGACCTTCGCCGTTGAGGAAACGATCGCGATTCTCGCGCGCCATCAGCGCCGAGCACATGCAATTAAACAGATTGGACATGTACTCTTGCTCCTCATTGCTGGCCGGGTCGTGGCGTTTGTACACAGCCAGCTGCTGCAACAGCACGTCCACTCCGTCCAGTGTGCCCAGCAGCAGGCGATTCTCGTTTTCTGTCTGTATCAGTATAGATAATATCTCGCTGCAGTACAGTTTGTTTGGGTCAAAGGGCGATTTGCCCTTCAGCCGCTTAAGTAACCAGGCCAACAGACCCTGCGTGGCCGCTTCGCGTACAAACTCGCCATCAATCTCCGTCAAGTTCTCTACAATAGCTAGTGTATTGTGCACGCCGTCGGCTTCCTCCTTCACCTGTTCGTTAAGGCGCTCCAGATTCTGAACCAGCAGTGCGCAGATTTGTTCTTTGCGTAAGGCCTCAATCAACGCCTCTGCTCCCTCGTTGCTCTCACCCAGAATGTCCACATCCGTGACTTCTTGCAGCAAATCGACGACAGCAACGGCGATGTCTGTGTTTTGATGTGCCAACAGCTCGAGCAGACTGTGCAGGCCGTGCAGCTCAACGAGCAACGGATAAAGATCCGGTACTGTGGCCACGGCTTTTAGCTCCTGTATAACCGTATGCAGATCAACTTCAGATTCCATGAATTTTTCCGGATTGTCGGAGAATTTGATGCGCATTTCCTGATTCTTTAAGTTCCGTTTCTCGAACACCAGTATTAGCTTTTTAAGGCCCTGCTCGTCCAGCACATCGCCCTCGGCCTCCTCGTTATCCACATACTTTAGTATGTTAAGCCGCTCCTCCTCTGTCAACTCCGGATCAAACTCAAATGCACTAATTGACCCTGATCCGGTTGAAGTGCCGTCATGTGGCTTTCTGTAATTAGCTGTTTCCTTGGCTTCCGTAATGCGACGCATTCGCTTTGCCTTTTCATCGCCGATGCCGCCGCCCCGTTTTCCAATATCGCTGCTTGCCGGCTCAGGCAGCGCGAAATCATCGTCGTCGTCATGTGGTCGCTTTGGTGTCTGCTCGGGCTGTTGTTTTTTGCAAGCATAATAATCACGTTAATAGGTTGCGCACTCTTGTGTTGCACATACTTGCCTTAAACGCCAACAGTTCGCCAATATCCATATTCAACCAGCAAATTCAATAAACATCAACGCCAGTTTTACAATTCACATCAAATGAGGTATCGATACCAGCAGTATTTTCTATATACCACAGTACTATCGATTGACTGCATATCGATAGTACAAAGCAAATTATAGTTGTGGCACACAAATTAAATCTGTTAAGTTATTTATTTATGTATAATATTTATGTATGAATTATGTAAGAGGGTAAAACTATGTTTTATTTCAAGTAATTTTTGGTATTTTAGTAAACGCACGTACTTAAGACAATAATTCTATTTTTAAGCAAATGTTTTATTTTACGATTATGATATTATATGATCGGCAGAATCTTGGAACTCACATTTTATTCTAAATAATTCGCTGAATATTAGAAACGCTGTACTAAAGTAAAACAATTAATGCTCTAGTTAAAGTGAAGTGGATACAGGGTATTTTCTAGGGGAGTCCCTTCAAGTAGAGCATTAACTTATTTACTTTTTATTATAATTATAATTATTATTACTTGCACTGTCTGTCTGTCAAGTTTGTAAAGTTCACAGCACGTTTCTTTAATATATTACTTGTTTCCAAACAAACTTTTATAACAAATTTTGATATAGATATAGATTATTAAAGTGATACAGTATATGTAAATATTCGTGTTAAACAAATTGTGTCCCTGTGGCTTTCTTAAAAAATATAAAAAAGGTCTTAATAATCTCTGGCTGTTGTAGATTTTTAATGATTTAAAAAAAACTGTGTGTGTTATCGATCAATTGAAATCAACTTGATTGCAATGGATGCGCATATATTTGCAAACTCGAAGTCTCCTAGCTCTCATAGTTTCCGGTCAAACGAACAGACAGAACGACATGAATTTTGACTCATTTTTTGTGAGTGTACTTCGGTCGACTTTTTCTGCAAAATTTAAATCATTGGGGGAAAAGAAAATCGCCAACCCCCCCGCTGCCATTTACACAAATAAATCACAACTTTTATGTTTTACACGTCGTTTTGGATGTTATATTATAATTTAAAAAAATCATAAATTAATACAAAATTAATAATTAAACTAATTGATGAGAAAGAGCGCAGAGACTGGGAAAGTTGTTACAAAAATACGTAAGAAATACAGGATAGCCGGAAGTTTAAAAGACACTGGGAGAGTAACTAGCAAAAAGTAGATGAGCAGCACCGAAACGAACTAATTTGCTCGTACAGTAGCACACATATTCACATACACATACACATGCACATATGTGCATGTATGCAGTAGCTAAATAAAATATCATTTTTGGTTTATTTGGAATCGCTGCTCGGGACTCCAACTGCACATGTAACTCCAACTGTTGCATCCGCTAGAGCTTGAGCGATTTAGATGCGCAGATTGGGATTTGTGTAGCGCACATACTTCAGCAGAGCATCGTTCTCCTCGCAGACGAAGGGCTTCTTGTGGTGGCAGGCCACGTCGTGCCAGTTGACGCCATCGTTGTAGAACTGGTTCAACAGGGCCAAACAGTTTTCGGGTGCGCCGTTCTGCTTGAATTCACGGTTATCGGGCTGGGGCAGGCCAATGCCGCCATTGGGCGACCAATCGCCCTGGGAGCGTTCTGTGGTCGGGGCCAGCTTCTGCAGGGTGGCGGTCCAGAACCAACCGTTAATGTTCGTGGGCTGCAGATCGGGACGTTCACAGCCCTTGAAATCGCACAAGCGACCGCTGGTCCAGATGTATTTCACCTGCAAAAAAGAAAAACAAAAAATTGATTTTAATACAAAGTATTTATAAAACTTTAAAAGTTAATAAAATAAGACAATATAAATAGAAATATATATTTTTATTTAATTTGAAATTTAATTTGAAATTGAAAGTGGAGATGAAAGATTATTAGAGAAATGCAAATAAAAGAGTTGAGAAATATTTATAGTAAGCGTGCGAAAAAATAACTCATGGATGTGCTTAATTCAAGCACGGACATTTGTGTTTCGGTTTTATTTGGGGCCTAAATCTTTTCATGTTTAAAGAACATGGCTTTTTCAGTTAAAATTGGTCGTAAACTATAATCTTATGATCCCATATCAACTTTACTAGTTCAAGTTCAATGCACCTGAAGAGATGCTCAAATTCCAATTTTCCGTTAGTTCGTTTGTTGTACGCGAGTAAATGCGTTGGCACCAAATGTTGCTGGTAGAAATTTAAGCTTCAGCATTTGTTGCTTTGCCGCCTGCTTTGGGCTGGGGCCCAGTAACAAAAGCCAGCCAGACAGCAGCGATTATGGTGCCATTGAAAGCGAACTCACTCCAAGTCGCGCCCTTTGTGGCCGCACCCGTCATCGGGTTTCGTTGACGTTTCAAGAGAGCGGCCACGGGCAGCGACATCAACCGCAATGTTCATCAGTCACTTTCACCCGAACGGCCATAAAACTGTTTATTTTATATCGTATATACATATCGGTATACACACATACCTGCCGGCATTGAATGCCCTTTGGAAAACTCCATTGAGCGGAAAGTTAAAAATTAATGAATATCGATTTGTTTTCTATTGTTGCAGCGGGCCCCGCCAGCATTGTAATTGTTTATGGTTCAGTCAATCAATTGCAGCATTGCGGTAGCTTAGAGATGCACTTGCTCAATTTGAATTTGTGACGGGAAATGTTTGGCTCTTATTTCAGATATAAAGTAAAAGTGGAGCGCTCATGATAAACATAGATACATAATAAGATTGACTGATGGACGCTATTAAAAGATCAGCTTAAGGGTCTTAAGCTTAAGCTTATAAATCGATTCAAAGAAAACTCATAAAACGAAAGCATCAAAGGTATTTCCTATTATATGAACGGTTATCAGACATTAGTAGAGTAAAGAAATTATCTAAGGAAATACATTCTATTGATTTTATAAACTTAACTGCTTTTGTTTTTTTTTTCGATTTTTGAAATAATTTACTAGTTTACTTATCGTTTAACCACAATTTATATCACGACCACAATTATACACAAATTGCAGCAAGTTCGTTGTCTAAGTCTTTTGTTTGGCATAGGCAATGATTCACCTGGAAACATTTGAACCACAACACTTCCTCTTTTCTATGGCTGTACACAATTGAATGCCGTTAACCATACACATGCATATTGATTTTTTTTTTTTTTTGTATTTGTATTGTATTTCCTTTTTGGTGTTTCCTCAGACTAACTTTCGTTTTCATTACAACTTCGATTTTCTCACGTAAGTCAAAAAGAGACGCTGCCGGCCGGCCGCTGGTCAGCAGCCACAAGAGTTACAGACAACTCTTTAACTTGACACATTGTCTGTCTGTCGCTCAGTTGCATAAGCCACGAATCGTGTGCATAGTGTAATAACAACAACAATACAATTGCCAGATACAAAAACTACTGCAAAAAAGTAAATCGCTGGGAAAGTTTTTGTTTGACTTTACATTGAACTTGGCTATCATAAAAATAATTGTGTTTATCTCGTGTAAATATCGAAATCTGCGTAAAAAGCCATTCAATTCAAATAGAGGCCATTAACTAAGACACTTAATAATTCGATCAACTTTGGCACACTTTCGACAACACACGGAGCTGTCAAAACTTCACATGTGACTGCCCCAACGTTATTTAAGTATTGCCGCTGTTAACGCACAGTTTGAAAAAGCGCGAATCGTCAAAACAGAAATGACATAATTCAAACAAAAGGCTTTAACTTAAATTTAAACACATAATAAACAATTGCTAATTTTTTTCCCATTTGAGTTGGGGGGAATTTTTACATATGTATTTATTTTTTTTAGATAAAGGTGTTAAATCTTTTATTGATATTCTGTTGAAATTATTTAAGAAGTCAAATATGTATATGTATTTGACTTTCAAATTTAACCAATCGCTTCAAATTTGTATATTTATTGTCAGCGGCAACAATGACTTGCATATATATTGTATGTTTTTTTCATTTTGGATATTGTTAAGTTAAAAATATTGGTTTTACTGCCCGAAATTGGTTCAACAGTTGCAGCAAAGGTTTAAATATGTAAAACAGCAATCAAGTTTGTTGCTTAAGTCTTTTGTCTTTAAGTACAATTAAACCGAACAATTTGAAGGCGCCATAAAGTGTTATGTGAAATTTTGCACTTACATTTTCGCCCACAACGCGCTGCTTGATCCATTCATTCTCCAGACTGGTCTCCAGAGAAACAGAGTCCATGCAACGTCTGCGGCAGAAATTTCTGGCACTCAGCCAATCCTCCTCCACGCCTTTCAACTGTGGGTCACGCCATGAGAAGAAGTATCTATATTATGGGTCGAACGAGATACAAGTGTGATTAATGCTTATACTTGAAAGACCTTTTGATACAAGGTAGCCATTAATCGGATTTAAAGTAAGCGATCAACTCACCCTTTGCCATCGGGTGCCTTCTCGTGAATTATGCGCTGGGCGCACAGTTGCGGGTTTGGCGGTTCCAGACGTCCATTCTGGAACTGTGCCGACCCCAGGCTCAAGAGGCCAAACAAACAAACACCGGCGACAATGAACACTTTCATTTTCTGGCTGTCTTTTAATATTCTTTGCACTCGCACCCGCGCACTTTCGTTTTCGATATTTCAAAATTGTTCGCGACGAACAAACCACGACCGACCGATCGACTATAGGAAACTGCAATGACACAAATATTTTGGTAGCACCCGGTCTTATATATGAGCGAGTGGCCAATTGGGCTGCGCTTCGGCTGCGGACTCGGCTTTGACTTCGGCAATTGGTTTTTGTGCTCACTCGTGAGTCCGGTCGCAGTTTTAGGCTAAAGCTTAACTTTGTGCGGCGTTTTCATATGAAAATTTTCGGTTTTTTGTTTTTTGGAAGCGTTTTGCTTGCGATGCTGAATTTTAAGTGACCGGTTACCTAGTGACTGCATTGACAAACATTTTCGGACACTGCGGCCTGTCCAGCACAGAGATCGTAAGTACTCGTATCTCTAGCATTCGTTAGCTCCATAATAGATGCGTTTGCGCCCATCATTTTGCACCACTTAGCAGTGCGAATACGCCCCTTGGTAATTTTTTTTTATTTTTGCCAGCAATCTACATAATTAGCTACACAAACATGCCACGAACACGTCTCGCAAATCATCAGACGCATGGCAATTCGTCTATATATGTTTTTGTTGTTTTTCTCTTCAACTTTACATAATTTAATGCATTTTACTTTTGCTGCTCGCCATTTGTATTTGTTTCAAACAAATATTTACTATTGGCGTGGCTGGTGATATATATTTGTACTCGCATGGCTCGTGTACTTGCCGTCTTGCCATTGAGCATTACATAACCCAAATTGTTGACCAAATTTATTTTGCTGAAAGTCACAGGTGACACATTTTGCTTCCACTCTTCGGCTGCAGCCCAAGCTATTGCCATTTTCCAATTAGGAAGTCGGCTGCAAAATAGTCAAGTTATTTATGGCTGCCAATTGAACGTGGTTGGAAGCCACGCTTGAGACATTAACGGAGAGTGTTTATGTACTATTTAATCCTTATTTAATTTACGGTAGAAGATACGGAGACAACAATGTGAAAAAGATATATGAGAATGATTTCACAAATGTGATGAATATTTTATATTGATTTATATTTGCTGCTTTATTTGATGATACTCTAATAAGTGTTGTCTATTTAACCTTTATTCGGTTTTAAATAATTTTGATGCCATATCGTGATGTTTTTTTCAAGCAATTTTAGAATTAACTCTATGGTATGATTTTAATTAAATTGCCGCATTAGCAAAAGGTAATGAAAAGAAGGCAACTAGGCTGATGTGCATCTTAATAAATTCATTTCGTTATTTGTTTTTTTTTTTTTTTGTATATAAGCCAAATAGTTCAATATATATTGGAATGACGACATTCGTCACATAAACTTAAGAAAACATAAGAATGAATTACTTGTAAGATTTGCTAATACAATTTTATTTCGCATTGGGAAAGCTTTATTCAACATTCACACTTATTTACTATCTCAGCTATCAACCGATAAGATTTTGACCATTGACTGATGGTAATAAGCACACCTCCCAGCCGATTTAAATTAACGGCGAACAAGTGTTTTAGCCATTACATCATGTCCATAAACAACCAGAAGATTTACATATTTATGTGTGCACGTGATATTGCATAAGCATAAAAACAAAAATAAAATGACGCAGGTAACTGCATTATTTTTTTTAGCTGAGGTCCCCAGCTATCACAGCCCCAAGACGCGTCTCCAACTCCATCTCCATCACCAGATCAAGGTCAGCGTGGCGGCAAAGAAAATAACGACAGCCGCGAGTACATCAATGGCGAAATTTCACCAGCCGAAAGCAAATGAAGGCCCGAACCCAGCCCGACTTGTCGCACAGAGCCTCGTACTTTTTGAACGTATTCACGTATTTCGAGACAACGAACAAGAAATGTCGATACAAATTTGCTTGTTTTTTTTTACGTTTTTCTGGTACCCATTTTGGGCATTTTTACATGTTTAGTGTTCACGTGCGATGGTGCATGCAGGCGTGGCGGCACCCGGTTGCCCCTATTTGCCATGTACCAACGGTAAGTCCATATATCAGCATTGCAGATCTGGGCAGCACATAGCCCATTACACAGTCGTCAGAGTTATGCCAAAACTGGCAGGCGCTCGTTACAGATATCTCCGAGTTAACGGATAATACCGCCGTAGATGCCACGCCTATGCTTACACATATTTTTGAGTATTCGAGATTTAACCACATATCATCGTTTAACGGACAATGCCAACTTAGCAAGGTATTTTTAGATTAATTATTTCGGAGAAATTAACAAATGAATTTGCAAAAAAAAGGGTTTCTCATCATGCCAAAATTAAATAAATAAATGAATTTAATGTTAATTTATTTATTAAACATTTTTATGAGTTGTGTATTTTGTCTGATATTTATCAGATTATTTTGAATTATTATAATACAAAATGTATCATTATTTTGTTTTTAACGTATTTGAAAATCAAAACTCAACTGAAAGTAAAATCAGCATAAATTAAATAAAAAAGGTAAAAAAGTAATTTGTGTAAAATATTAGAAACTATTTGTACCTTTAAGTTAGATTTAATTTTATATATATTACAAAAATTAACTCCTGTCTTACCAATAAATATTATAAAATTTATCGCAATAGTTAGATTTTTCAGTAACCACATTTGCTATACTTTATGGAAATTCGATACCATATTTTATAATTTTTTCTAAAATATATACTTTTTATGGCAAAACTCATTTCTTTTCGTCTATTGGCACAATGCACGTAACTAGAAGTAGGTTAGATCCATAAAAATCATCTATGTTTTTTATTGCGAAATTCAAAAGTATTGTAATATTTAAATTGTACGTGCAATGGGCTACCCAAAAGCTTAGGCAATGCCCTGTCATTGTGAGCACGTCGTCTTTTCCCAACCAATTGACCGAATTTTGGTAACATAACTCTGAATACTTTACAATGGTAAATATCTAAGTATATATTTATATAGACAAAAAAGTATATAAATATTTGATTCCCTATCATTTAAAAAAGTATTGTATCAAACAATTTTTGAATTATCACAATAATTTATCTGCACACGCTTTCTAAATTTATTTTAATTATAACCCTTTTCAGCTAACGTCACATTAACATTAGTCATAACTTATTGCATAGCCTGAAATGAGGGTATTTCATTTTCGTCGCGCTTTTTCTATTCGTTTTCCTCTCATCTTCAGTTGTTGTTGTCTTTTTTTGGTTGTTGAGCTTATCAACAACAAGTTCAAGTTTGCCTGCAATTAACTTTATTACTTGATCCGTATTTAATTGCTCAGTTGGGCTTGCAAAAGTGTCTATTGTTGATGCCTTGTAAATACAAATATACCGTTGAAATGTAACGTTTACTGTTATGTTTTGAATTTGTTTGTATGTGTAGGTCCTAACTGGGCGTACATCCAAGTCTGCGGCTATTTCATGTCAATTGGTGATAAGGAACGAAGATCAAGTGCCAATACTTCAGAGCAGGTTGAGAGGTTGGGGCTCGTCTTGTTTGCTTATTAAAAAATTACCTCATGTTTACGCAATGAGGCACAGACTCTCGTCCGGCGGCGCTTACGGGCACTGGGCCTGGCCAATTTGCCAATGAGTTGGGTAAATGTAAATATGTACTTAATAAAGGAGAAAGTGAGGCTGTCGCGTTGTTTTATAGTTTCAGTTATTTTTATTTTTTTTTTTTTTTTGCATTGAACATATTTTGCACAGCTTGCATATTGTTTGATTATAAGTGTATTTGTATGTGTATATTTTTTATCTTTCAGGTATTTGCACAAAATAGAGAGTATGACAGGTGTTGCCGACCTATTTTTATAGGTGTGAATTGATTGAGTCAATATTTGAAGAAATGGGCTGAAGCGTTTTACATTTCTCATAACAGGTGAAATTATTATGTAAAATTGTGTTCCCGCATTTGGATTTCCCTTCAATTCGCTTGGCTGTTTGGCCAACTCGTAGCCCATTCAATGCCGCATATTCCACTGGCCGGAATGGGATATAGAAACAACAATAACAACAGCAACAACAACACCAAATGGAATTACTTATTATTTATGTCAGCGACATATGCCTATACAGAAATAATAATTAAAGTTTGCTTTATGTTCACACCGTGATTGGACTTTAAATATGTACTTATATTTATATACTTGATTCGGAACTTATAATGTTTATTCTTGGCTTTTCTATACGAAAAAAAAAATCAATAAAATAAGCATTGAGTTTATGCAAATTTCGATTTTAGGAACTCACACAATGTAGGTTGGCACATGACCAATAACCTTAGCTACATAGAATAACTGATATTAGACACAAAGTTCGGGGAATTTTGCTTATTGTGCATTTAACTTAAAAGACAATTTTACAATTGAAGTTCAAGAATTTTAAGAAAAATTTTGCGTCAAACATATTTTAATTATAAGACGACAAATATAGAGACTTGAATTGTTAGCACAGCATGCAAATGAATTATTAAAATATATATTATTAAAATACATACACAAATAATATATACATAATTCTCTTTTTACACGATAAATACATTCTCAAAAAAATTGTGAAAAAAGATATTGGGTAAATAGACAAATAGTATTTAATTAGTTTCAGACCTGTCTTGAACAAATAAAAATGATCAGAAATTTATGACTTTCTGCGTAGCACTGCGATATCAGTGCAATGACTATTATTATATCCTTGGCCATTTTTGTATATTATTTTTCTATTATTATCTCTATTTCCCATTAATCTTAATTTTATAATATTATTATTTCAAATCGTGTTAAGACAAAAATTCGGTGTAAATTTGTGTGAAAAGAGAATAACGTATATTTTATCATATTTATTTATTCAGAAATCAATAATATTTAACAACATGTAAATATTAATTTAACATAAATATTATTTTGTTAGAAATAAATTACCTCATTTAATACCTCATTTTTAATATTACACCTTCAAGTTGTTTAAAATTTCCAATGAATTTCAGCAGAAATGAAACAATGCTTACTTCATAATTTGAATTATTCGATTCATTTTTTACTTGATGTATGTGTTAGTAAATATTTTACTTGCAAACACATTTGGTTTTGGAGGCCAAGGCTACATTTTTGTGTGTGTCAGCTGGTGACATCGACGCTACTGAACTTTTTGGCACCTGACCAGGGACCACCACCGGGCGCCACCGACATATTTTTTTATATATACATATCTACGTGGCTGTGGCATGCATATTAATAGATATGACCAGTGTTTTAATTACAAATGCCAGCTTAATCATACAAAATATTTTTACCAAAGGCTGTCGAAGAGCTCCTTATGCTTGCAATTATGTAATATGTTCACATATTCATAGTTTTAGTGGCAGTTTGTCGATGGTATTCGAGCTGTGTTTTTGCAAGGTGTCGCTCATTGCGGACGTGGGCGCATCGCAGCCCAAATTCGAACTATAATTGCATTTCAAATAGGTATGCGATGGCCTTGTGGCGGCACAATGCGCCTTGTTTCACGTGATATTTTATGCGCTGGACATATTTATGTGACTCTTAGTGGGCTGTGGCGCATGCAAGTGTCGATTTACTGCACTTTCTAGCAAATTAACAATAATAAATTACATGTTGTCTGAGTAATGCGTTCCATGTGTTTTCAAGAGCATTTAAAGTTGCGTTTAACCACATTCAATATGCAGACGTCAAATCACATCTTTCATTTAAATTCAAATCGCAACAAAACTGAAACATTTGGCAAAGCTGATTGCTATGACACTTCCCCACTCAAAGAAAATTGCACCTCTGTCTGGTTATTGTTAGTAATCGGCGGACCTCCACAAACTGTTGAACAGCAAACGTGTTACTCATTTTAATAGTGGCATACAGTTATTATTTTTCAATTTAACTCGACTTTAGAGCTAATAAAAATTAATTATTCAAAAAAAATTAATGGTTTGCAAATACATAAAACCCCTGATTAAAAGTTATTTCCAAACATCTTAAACAAGCATCACAAAATAATAATGACGCAAATAATTGTACGTGTCATCCCAGCACAAACGCAGTAAGCTAGTCAAAACTGAAAACTTCAGAACACACGTTCGTAAATGTTGCGCATTTCGCTGAAATCAATTTGAGTAACAGGATCTGAGTTAATTTTTTGGACCACATTCCAAGTGCAAACAAAAAAAGAGTTCAGTATGGGGCGTCGCTGCTGTGTTGCCGATTGTCCATCCACGTCGCGTCTTGTGGAACACCATGGCGTTACTTACCACTCTTTTCCGATGGACGTCGTCATACGTGCGATTTGGATTAAGAACTCGCGCATCAGTCTGGATCGGCAAATAACGAAGAGTGTGCTTGTGTGTTCACGTCACTTTCGTCGCCTGGATTTTAATACTATTCGCAATGGCAAGTACTTGCTGAAGCCGCGCGTTTTTCCCACCGTTTTTCCGTGGGGCAAAATGGAACCCGCTGAGATTGAGGCCGATCATCGGGCGCTTCAGCAGGCAAGCGTTGATGGGTCTACAGCTGGCGGAGCTGCGAACAGCGCGACTAGCGAAGATGTCATTAAAGCAACCGTTGATCAAATTGTGGCACAAATCTTGGCCGAGACGGCTGAGCGAAATGCGGCAGCAGCCGCTGCAGCAGAGGCCGCTGCCAAAGCCGAAGCGGAAGCTAAAGCGGAAGCCGAAACTGAAAGCGGCCAAAAAGATGCTAAAGCCGCCAAAGAAGCACCCGTCGAGGCGGCCATCGTTGAGGCATCTGTCAAAAGTACAGATGATGCTGCCGTTCCTGAGGCCACAGCAGGCTCCACGGACTTGGCTAATGAAGCGGCAACCGCTGCTAACAGCAACTCTTCACCCCTCTCTGGCTCGCCGCCCAAATACAGTTCGCCCACAAACGTGACGATTGGAGCAAGACTGGAGGCGCTCAGCGTCGATGGCGCTTGGTTGCCAGCACGCATTGTCGAAGTCAACGAGTCGGAGCAAAAGCTACTAATACGCTTCGAGCGCAACAGCAAGCTAAAGGTGTCCCCATCGACGAGCGGCAGCTACCAGGAATGGATCGACATCAAATCGGAACGCTTGCGGCAGCGGATCAGTTTGCGTGTGCTGCCTATTTTCGAGCTGGAGGAGAAGTGCATGGCGCGCTGGTCGGGACCACGCAAATTTCCAGGCACAATCAAGAAGCTGCTGGGCAACGACACCTACGAGGTGCTCTTCGACGATGGATACACAAAGAACGTGCGCGCCGTGCACATGAACAAGCTGCCCCGCCAGCTATCTGCCACAGCCGAGATAGAAGTTGAAACGCCCAGCGCAGGTTCTCCTGCAGCACCGATTGCGGTCAAAAGACCAAGCACGGGCGCCACCAGCAGCAACAAGAAGAGCAAGACGACACCTCAACGGAAGGACTGGCCACTGCTGGATATGTCCAATTTGGATTTAGGTATGTTGTGTCAAAGCTGACTAGGATTAGGCAGGGGATCAGCCTTAAGATATCAAGTACAATATATCTTTCAATATATATATATCTCGTGTTTATCCCTAAATGGGGTTAGATGACATTATTTCTCAAATTGAATTGGCTTTCTATGCCTAAATATCATCATGTAATAAGTTATTGCCAAAAACAAGCATCTTGGTACACAGTTTTTCGCATTAGTCATCATCTGCAGTTAAATGTTCAGACCAAATTAGAGTGAACGTATTTAAAATATTTTGCATCAGTATCAACAGGCGAGCGGATAAACCTTGTCCGTCTAATTGTCCCTCATCTTTGAAACTAACTTAATATAACGTTGCTTAGATATTTTTTATATCACCAAGCTGCATCTAGTGGATAAAATATATTATATGTAATATATCTTAGAGATTTACATGAATTTTTCAATTCCAGAAAGAAAGACATAAAGAAACATCTGCAATCAATCTATATTAGTGATCCGGAAGATTAGCTGAGTCGATTTAGGCATGTTTGTATGTCCATCTATAGCTGCAATTTAGAAAACTATAAAAGCCAAAGATTAGACATTTCGAATATATCTCCTATTATACGCAGAACAGGTTTATCATATTTTTTATTTATTTTTTTTCATATCTCGGTCAATTTTCTTTATATCAATGGTAATGTTTGGTGCATATCTCGGAGATTATAAGAGCTTGATCCACTATGTTCTTATATAATACTCAGAGACCATAAATATTTAATTAGTCTTGTTCTTTTGTTTATACATACATTTGGATGCTGTTTTAACATCCTGAAAATGTAATAAAGTTCGTTCAGCCGTGCTATGAAGTTCTTCAAAAATAAATTCTCCATAGTAATAAAGTACTCAGGTTGCAGAATGGGTTTGTGTGTGTGTGTATGTATAGATATAAACAGGGCATCTCCTAGTCGGGCTCTCCCAACTAGACCACTTTTGTTTTGTTTGTTTATTCGTTTGAGAAAAAATATTTCAAATAAATACTTTATAAAATGTTAGGTAAAAGGAGCTGAGAAAAATCTGTTTACATATTTGACTATGTGGTCAAGAAAACTTTGCCTCAAATTTATGTAAACGTCTCGTCTTGAGCCAGTTGCATTTGTCCATATTTTTGTTGACAGTGCGCACTGAAATCTGACAATTGTGCATATTTTTATTTATTGGCAACACTGGTGTTAAGCGACAATATAAATAAATGGAAATCTCCTGCTCTAGTAATAGTTGCATGCTACAGCCAACGATGAAAATAAATTAATATTTGGCTTCTCTCACACTTGCAGCTGCTCTGGGACTGCCGGACATACCGCACGATGGCGAATGGACCTGCCACTGGGTGAATGATCAGCCCATTGGCACAGAAGGCTTTCTCATTGTGGGCGAGCATCAGAAACCAACGGTGATTGTGCACGACTGGCGACTGCCGCCTGGTTGGATCAAGCACATGTACCAACGTTCCAATGTGCTGGGCAAGTGGGATGTCATACTGGTGTCGCCCAGTGGCAAACGTTTCCGCTCCAAGTCCGATCTGAAGGTGTTTCTGGAGTCGCAGGGACTCGTCTACAATCCGGATGTTTACGATTTTAGCATCCATCGCCGGCGGGCCAAGGACATCAATGCTTATGTCTATACGCACGACTACAGTCCGCAGCTGCCGGCAAAGCCGAAGCCTCTGGATGTGTCGCTGGACACCCCAGCCACATCGCAAGAACATAACAACAGCCAACTATCGACGGCTACGCCCACATCTACGGCCATGTCGGCAATGGGTACACGATGCGGAACAGGCGAGGGTAGTCAGTATATGGAAGCACCGGTGGCGTCATTGATGCCACCCGCAGAGCTAATGTCGCCATCGCCACATGTCCAAGGCAGTGAGACCCAAGGGCCATCAGCTGAAGCGGCTGAAGCAGGCTCTGTGATGGCCGCTGATGAACAAGGCACCGTCCTGGAGGACGGTTACGGTGAGTTGTCTGTTTTAACAAAAAAAAATATTCTCTAGCTAATTAAGCTTGGTTCTCTTTGTGTTGCAGCCTTTATTGGCGGATTAAAGGTACAAATAACGGACAATTTGTTTGTGTGCCCGAGCGAGGGCTGCGGCAAAACCTCCCGCAAAGAAGACTTTTTGCAAATACACATACGACATTACCACAAGGAACTGGCACAGTAAGTTACAATGAGAGAATCTTGTACAAAAACCAATTTTACGTATTCATTATCGTATTTTGTAGGCACTTCAGTCACTGTCCCAAAATGCAAGAGCTGGCCGTTAAACGCACGCATCCCTCATCGATTGACCAGAATGAGCAGGCACCCAAGAACCAAATACCCAATCAACAGTTTTTTGCCAAGTTGCACCACCAGGACATGCAGCAATCACGCTCTTTCCGCCGCCACCCAGCCGGCACTGAAACATCGCCAACGACTCGGGATATATCTCCCAACGCTTCGCCTAGCAATCAATTGTTATCACCAAAAACGGAGACGCCAACCACACCAAGAAGTATGGCCCAACCCACAGTTGTTGGCACACCAGAAGCTATAACTGCAGCAGCAGCAGCAGCAGCTGTTGTGCCATCTCCCACAGTTGAAGCTACGTCAATCCCAAAGCAGGATCCCGCTAAAGCCAGTTCCCCAGTCGCCCTCCCGACGACATCCAATCGATCCGCCAAACGTGCACGCCCATCATCCAGCAGGCGCTCGTCTGGATCGCGCAAGAGCAGCCGTCAACGCACGCAGCGTCGCTATGCAAATGTCTCGCAAGGCAAAATCCCTCCAGCAAGCAATACGCATAATGCGCCAGCCACTGGAGGGGAATACGATGATGCGCGACTCTCATTCAGCACACCCACGTCGGAGGTCCGCAACGATGCCAAAAAGCGGCGGATAGCTGTCTCTGGAACGCCGGTTAGCTCGCCTGCCAATATTGATTCTGTGTCAACGCCGTCGTCCAACGATCAAGTCGATATAAATGCTGCACTGGCGCCACCGCCGCCTCAAATGGCCAATCAGACGCCTCAGTACATTAAGGAGAATGGCGAGTTGATACGTATAGTGCGCATGCGACAGGAGGAAATCATCAATTGCATTTGCGAGTATGGAGAAGAGGATGGCCTGATGATACAGTGCGAGCTGTGTTTGTGTTGGCAGCACGGCGCCTGCAATGGCATTGTCAAAGAGTCGGACGTGCCGGATAAATATGTCTGTTACATTTGCCGCAATCCACAGCGCGTACGCGATTCGATGCGCTTTAAGCACGATCAGGACTGGCTTTTCGAAGGCAAACTGCCCGTGGCTGGCTACCACACGCCTAATTCACAGGCACCCAAAAAGTTCGAGCTGTTAAAGTGGTCTCATACGCTGACGGGCAATTTGCTTGATGCTAAGCGCTCAATGCACTCGTTGTTGGTCAAAATTAATATTGCTCGCAATCGGTGCCATCCCAAGCTATATCTGTGGGCCAAAAAATGGGACGAAGATCAGACAGACGCCTCGAACACGCCTGTCAAGCGCCTCAAGACAGAACAGCCCGACTGGCCGCATGTGCCCCAACCGGAGGCTGCAATCGATCCTGAGGAGTGTCAATACCGTTTAATAGAGCACGTCAAAGTACAGCAATCACTGTTGTTGAATCGCCTCAACGATATCGAAGCCGAAATGGATGGTAAATAAATTATATTTGATATGTTTAACAAAAAGTTTTATATGCTAACGGCAATTGCAGAACTCGAAAAAGAAGACAACCTGGCCGATCTGAAAGATGCAAGCCTTTCCACCACCAAAGAAGCCATGGCCACATTCATCAAAGAGTTGGACATAATGAAACGTCTTGCAAGGCTTAACAAAGTGGCTAACTTGAAGCAGACACTGAAGGACCAAGAATCGGCCTCAGATATTCCCCAAGTGTAAAAGTGGGATCTTAATTTAATTTTAAGTAAAGCTTTAAAGCTTTAACTTACTTTAATTTATGGTTATTCGTTTAAATGGAATATAAATATGAATAAATCTTTTAACCATACGCTTTTATTCTTATATATGTCTTAAAATCGCAAAAAAGAGGTCCCTCTGCATATAGGAATCAGTATATAAGTACATTACATGGTGTCCTGTTAAGATTCAGTACTTCATACAAATTCCTTAAAATATACAGAAAATCTTTTAGCTTGCGCGTAAATGCAAAGGTTCAGGCTGAATTCAGTTGTTTACTTTGTAATTGCTTGCACTATTTCACATTTTACAAGTTGCTTTATAATAAAATGTAATATTTGTAACTACTCCATGATTTTAAAGCTTAATTATTGAAAACCTGTAAAACCAATTTACTAATGGCATATATAAGTAAATAATGACAAATTGAATAAAGATATGATTTCAATGAATGATCCAAAAACAATTTAAAAGCTCCGTAAATTAAAATTTGTAAAATTTTTATAGAGAAGCGCAACAGCATTAAAATAAACGAATATGAAATCGAACATATGCATTTCGATTGCTATCGATATTAAATTTAAAATAATCTATCGATAGCATCGATTAACCATATGCAGCTCTATGCCTACTTCTCTTCTTCAGCACGTGCTGACTGTTTTGCGTTTTATTCTTACAAATTATATTTCATAATTTGTAAAAATGCGCATTGAAACGTGCTACTTCTGCTCGAGCAAAATATACCCTGGCCACGGGGTGCACTTTGTACGCAACGATTGCAGAGTAAGTACCAAATGTATTAACAAAACCACTTGTGTACATATCCCATACATACGTACATAAACTTTAGTTGTACTTATATATTGCATTTGCTGTTGCAATTCGTAGATCTTTAAATTTTGCCGTGGAAAATGTCACAAGGCGTTCAAGCGCAAGAAGAACCCACGTAAGGTAGCATGGACAAAGGCCCATCGCAAGGCGGCTGGCAAGGAACTGACAATCGACCCCAGTTTCGAGTTCGAGAAACGTCGCAATGTGCCCGTAAAATACAATCGCGAGACCTGGAAGAAGGCTGTTACGGCCATGAAGAAGGTGACGGAGATTAAGGAGCGTCGCGAGTCACACTTTGTCATGGAGCGTCTGCGCAAGGGCCGCGATGTCGAGATCCAAATGGACGTTAAGGACGTGCAACGCAATATGTCGCTTATACGCTCACCTGCCGCTGGCTTGAAGGAACGCCGGGCCAAGGAGGAGGCCGAGGAAGCGGCACTTATGGACGAAGAAATGCCAGAGGAAAAGATTACATATGTGGATGCACGTGAATTAGAAAAGAAACTGGAAGAGGGCATGGGTATTGAGGACTTGGAGAAGTTAGAAGCTTAAGAACCCTGATTTTGATTTAAGTTTAGATGTAGTTGCTGCGGAGAATAAATGTGGTAAATACCGTGGTAAACATATGTAGACATCAATTTATTATATAGATTATTAGCTCAATATCATATCCTATTTATCCACACATTCCTCAGACTGCTGAGGCGACTCCAATTCAATGGTAACCGGGCCATCATTTTCTATATGCACTTGCATATATGCTCCAAACTTGCCATCTGCCGAGACAAAAAAAAATATATATATATCAGATACATACACATTTTGACGTACACGAACATACCCCGGATTTTGCTCGATTCGTACGACTGTCGCATTCGATCCAAAAAATGATTATAGAGTTGGTTTGCATCTTCACTTTTCATGGCTGCTGAGAAATCTGGCTTGTTGCCCTTGAGTCTGTGATAAAGAGTGAATTGGGATACGCACAGTATTTCTAGTTGCATATCCTTGACAGACTTTTGCCAACGTTTCCCCTCATCGTCGAACAGCCGCAAAGCAAGAATCTTGCGTACGCTAAAGTGTCAGTCAAAAATCGAATCGTGTTTTTTAATCAGATATTTACCTACAGATATTCCACATCTTTTGCCGTGTCACTTGACTTAATGCCTACCAGCACGCAAAGTCCAGGTCCAATAGTAGACACTAGTTCGTCCAGTACTGTGTAGAGAGCACATGATTATGGCATTACTCTAAAAAGGAAGCAGACATTTGTAATGACGCTTACCTGTGACTTTGGCGGCTCTAACACGTTGGATTACAGCGCGCATTAAACTTTATCTTCTCAATGTGCAAAATTCCTTGCACGGAAACTCTGGAATGTTCTCCGAGATATACTTGTACTCACCTGATAAAGTTATCGATATGCGAACGTGTTGCTTTTCGATTGCTAACCAAATTTGTTTGGCCGTTAGTTATCTTTGATTTGAATAGGTATATTTCACATTTAATAAACAATAAAATTTATATACTATTTTAATAAGTTGCTAAATACAAAAAATTGACAATATTTATATATGTAGATAATTTGGTACTGCGTATGAAAGTCTTTGAGCAATAGGTAAGAAATACTTGAACAACGCATTGGTTTTTGGAAAGATTTAAAATCAATTGTTCTACAATTAGGTTATTAAAATAAAGCTAATAAGAATTTGTATATTGCCTGATTGAATATGTTATCACAGTGGCGTTGGCGACATTGAACTTGAATTTACGTTCAGTTTCTTCTCACACAATTTTTTAATGTGCATCTGGTTGGTCATCTCCGCCTGTCTCAAGATCTTACGTATATCTGCCAGACGGTCATGCTTGTTGGCCAGCAAGTACGCGGACTTTAACTGGCCAATAAATATGTACGACGATATGCGCAGCTCCACGTTTCCAATGCGCTTGACCAACTTGTCCAATGCCTGTTTCGTCTCCGGCTCGTTGCTATGCACAGCGGCATTAACTGCAATTGAGAATAGCTCATCCGAATCCGAGGTACTGCTGCTGCCATTGTTGCTGATTATGCAGTCCACCAGGCGCTCCACCTCAGCCAGACGTTGATTTTTCGCCAAATATTTTGCAGTCGCGCCAAACACCTTTATCGGCGCCAGCTTAAAGTCCTGCAGGATGCTGTGAAAGAGAATACAAAGCATGCAGCCGATGCTAGGATACAAGACCAACTCTAAACGTACCCGTGGACAAGGCCAAAACCCTCGTCTATGTTTTTCCCGCACAGCAATACCAAAATACACAGCTGAATTTTTTCGGTAGCACCATCAAACAATGTGGGCAATGTACCGCGCGGCGTCTCCATTCGGATCTGTTTCAGTATTTGTAGCGTGCAGAGCAGTCCGCCGACCGGCGGCTGTTCCCGTTCGCACTGAGCCAAAAACTTCGCCAGCTCCATTTGACGGCGAATCGTATTGATGTGCCCATTGAGAGCACGTGCATCCAATTGCATGGCAAAACAGGTGCTACCCGTTTTACAGCTCGCCGTGCTGGCACGTCTGGTGCCCGCTAACTGCTGCTCCCGTTGCAGATGCTCCCACTGAGCCAAGTCCAGTTCACCCTGCAGGTGCATGTGAGCTGAAACCAAATGTTGGGCATGTGCGTGCAGTTTCTGAAAGTTTTCGCACTGCAGTGGATAAAACTTGACACAGGTCATGCTCGCCCGCACTGGATCCTTTAACAGCAGCTGCAATTGATACAATGAATTGAGCTGCTGCTGCTGCTCCAAGTATCGGCAGGTTTGTAGCAGGGGCACGCGCCAAGCACTCAACTGTGCATCAACATCCAGCTGCTGGAGTTCCTCAATCAGCGCCGGCAAACGACCCCCGGCCAGGCACACCTGGAATATATGCTGTATGAAGAGCTCCACCTCCAGCTGCTGATGCTGCCAGTAACGCAGAGTTGCTCGCAGCTCGTCGCGCTTCATCAGAAACTGCAGAATGTCGGCGTGGCTGCCATAAGTGAGCACGTAATGCAGAGATTCTTCAAAAGCGCGCGACTGTCGATTGTCCTCAGTGGGCTCCCCATATTGACCCTTGACAATGTGCTTTAGGTTGGCCAGCGCGTTGATTACATTTAAAGCCGGCTCGCGAGGTGGCGTCTGCACCACATACGGTTCTCGGCGCCGTGAGAACAGCGACGCCAGCGAGGTATTCGAGTTACGTATGAGAGATACACGCTGCAAGGTCTCTGGGTGTGGCTGTGCCTGGGGCATTGTTGCAATCAGCTGGATAATTTCCTGCAGCAAGGCGGGTCCACGTTGTGGCCGCTTCTTGGGCATGGCCGTGGCTGTGTTAGTTGGCGCAGCTGACACTACCAAATCCTTGCCAAAGATCATCTTGAATATGGAACTGTTTTGCCCCTCGGTGGACACACGGGTCATGCAATGGGCGAATTTCTCACGCGCTGCAAAGCGTATTGAACGATAATATGTGATTTGAAAAAGTAAGAGTAGCATGCTCCTACCTGCATCGTAGCAGCCGGCGCGCAAACAGGCCAAGCCATGGGCAGCCATCACGCCGGTGGTAGCGAAGCCCCATTTCAAGTGCACCTCCAGCGCAAGTTTCCAGTGCTCTGCCTCGACCAGTGCATCTGCCAACTGACGCATACTATGATTGTTCAGCGGGCCGGCTGGTATCAGGGACTCGCAGCCCTGCTGCACTACGGCCATGATGATCTCTGAGTGCTCACATATGGTCTCGAATTCGGCAGGCGCACCACGCACCTCGAAGAGCAATAGACACATGAAGCTAAGGAGAATATTGAAATATGATCTCGCTTACCTTCGCTGCCAATGCCAGGCAGTTCATCATTTTGGCAACTAGCTCGTAGTCGACCTCCGGATTGGGCACGATCAGCTTCTCTAGCTTGCGACAGTGGAATAGCAACAGCTCCACGCATTGCCGCTGATCCAGATGATGCCGCAATATGCTCAGACTGAGCGCCACACTGGGCGCATGCTCGTAGCAGAACTCCTCGCGCAGCAGCTTGTCATGGGTGATGATGCCGCTAAGACGCCACTTATAGGCGTCCGTTGGGAGCGAGTTCGAACGTGACAACACCGCTGGCGTTTCGTTGATGTGCATCGGTTTCTCGGCAGCAAGCACTGGAGTATAGCAATCATTGCAGACGCGCACCTCCACATCACCGTAGAGCTCTGGAATGACCATGCGCTGTGTGGAGCAGGCATAGCATACGACACGACCACAACGACGGCAGTGATGACGTCGCATCAGCATCGTGAAGGCTGAACGACGACAGCACATGCAGTGGCTGGCGTCCTCGTCGGGTGTCCACTGATCGCGTGTTGGCGCCTGTTTGGGCATCTGAAAGGCGCCACAAAGCGAATCCAATGAATTCTGGACATCAGTGCCTAATGAGCCTGGCTCTGCGGCGGCTCCACTACGCACATTGGCTATGTGGTAGTCCAACGCCTTGCTGGCATAAATGCGCAGCAGCAAGTCCAGGCAATCGTTGCTGATCACATGATCCTGCTGGTACGAGTTGAAGTTGAGCAATATAAACGCCTCTGACGTGGTTTGGCCCAACTGGAAGCGCAGTTTTCCGGCGCTTTTTCCACTGCTGCCGCTGCTGCTGCTGTTGTTGTTGTGGATATCGTAGGCGTGGCCACGCTTCTCAAAGCAGTAGCCACAGGGTCCCAGCGGCATGCGCTGCTGCAGCTTTGCACGCGCTGGTTCCAGCAGCTTGGCGAGCAGCTCGAATCGCGTATTCATGATCAGCTGTTCGACAATCAGCAAGGGATTACGCAAAAGTGACCAGAAATGCTGACGCTCGCCGCTGGGCAGTTGGCGCAGCAGCTCCAGGGATAGCTGATAGTTGAGATAGGGGCGCGGATCACGTGCATGCCGCTCCAAATAGTCAACCAACCATTGCAGGAGCGCCAGCGAGCGCATCTTATCCTTGTGTGTGTCCAGAAAATTGACCAGCACCGTCGCTGGAAATAGCTCGGCAATATGCAGCAAGTGCGCGTCCAATTCATCATCGTCATGCAACTCGAGCAGGGCATCAAGCAGTGTTAGCAGGCAGACACGCTGCTGTCCAGCCGAATCGGTTATCTGCACCATGCGGCACCACTCGTGGCACAGTTCGTAGTGTCGCCCCTGCAGCAGTTGCTCGAAGATCACATTCGGCGTTTGGCGGCCGAAGTCATAGGCCTGCGGCCAGCTCTCGAATTGCAACAGCGCCGAAACTCTCGCATAGATCGTAATGTCCGACAGCGTGTGCTCCAATTGGACGCGCAGCATCTGTGGAATATCGTGTACGGCTGCCGAATGCTGCAGAGTGCGCTCGATTAGCTCCTTCGCCAACTGACTGCTGGATATCTTGGTAAAGTGCTGCTGCAGCAGCCGCGCCCGTGTGCCCAAATCATTCATATGGGCAGCCAGTTGTATTTTCCGGGGATCCTCTGCGATCAGCTCCGCAATTAAACCATCAATGCGGGCTTTTAGCTGCGCTGCTGGTTCTGCATGTGGTATGGTTATTTGGCATTAGTAATGTTTGGTTAGCTAGGGCATCAAATAATAATAATAATCAACAGTTGCAGTGACTTGTAGCATATATATATAAATGTGTATACCAGCGTCAGGTAAGGTGTTAAATCTGTACGGCTCCTGCGCTAGTTAGACAACATTTTGCAGACAGATTATTGATGAACTCCTCTAGAGATCGCGATTAAAATATTTTGGATATGCCCACTCCCGCCTCCACAGCTTGCAAAAATTCTACTATTTTCCAATATAACAATCTGGTGAAGGATTAAAGGAACTCAATACCCTACTATTTATAGAATTAGACACCATAGACATGCCTAATTTTATTGATGAACATCAAATTGTGGGACTGTCCTTTTATATCTTTGTGGTGTACTTTTCCTTATATGTTTGATAAAGATATTTTCGCTCAGCGGTGAATCAGCACCTGTTAGTTTGAAGACTATCTCAATGAACTTTGTCACAAGTCCGTCTCTTTATTGCAGGCATAATATCTTAAGTGTTATTCGATAACCAATTCAGTTGTGATTCTATCAAATGAGCCCATAAACATCTTTATGACTATATCATATAGCTTATCTACAAATCATTAATCGGAAATTTAAATTGTACTACAGACGTTGAGAGGTTGGCAGAGGTGCATCAAAGTTATATATATAATTAGTTATGATAATACCGTCTACTTACCGCCCTGTCCGCCAATGCCCAGCAGGAGAATGCGCAACTGCAGCTCCTTGGTAAGCTCCAAGCGCTTTAACGTTGCGCTGTCCAATTTGTAGGCATGCAGAGCGGCCATAACTGGATTTTCTTGATGCATCAGTGCAAGGACCGCCATTTCGGGTAGTTGCGTCAGTTGGCGCAGGAATTCAAAATTTAAGCCCGTCTCGGATGTGCTAATCGCCGGCAGATGGCCCAGCTGCACCGCCTGCAGCAGCTGGGCGAGCAGCTGGTTGTGTTGGGCAATATAGTTGTGAATTGATTCCTGTTTTTGTGGCGACACCGAACGCGGCGACTGTTTGCCGGCACCCTCTGCCAACTGTGGACATATGTTGAGCGCAATAACATGCACCAGATTCAGATGCAGTGCAGCCACATTGCCCTCAATCTCTAGCGGCGTGATGTCGCAGTCGTAGATCAGTTCGCCAATGACCTGGTAGGGATCGTGGCGCAACAGCTGCGTGTTGTGATACTCCAGATTGGGATCGCGCAGCTGCAGCAAACGAGCCAACTGATGCACGTAGCCGCAGAAGCGCGCATAGTAATTGTGCCGCGATTTTAGCTGCTGGAAGAGAACTGCGTGAGCGCGCAGCTCCCGAGAGTGTGCGTAATCCGACGGGGCCTTCTGGTAAAGCGTTGTAAAGGCGGCCTCCCGCTGCAGCTGCAGGGCCAACTGTGCTGGCCTCAGGGCATAGATGTGCCGGCACATCAGCTCGTTCAGCGCTGGCTGGCGACCAGCGCGCTCCAGCAGACGCATGCACTCGCAGAGATTCTCCAGGAGGTACATGGCGCCAATCTCGCGTGGATGTCCCTCACTTGGAATGTCGATTGCCGGCGGCGGTTGCTGTTCTTGTTGCTGCTGCTGTTGTTGTTGGCGTCGTATGACCAACAGCAGATTGCAGGTAATTTCTCGATTAAAGCGCAGATTTACAATCAAATCACAGACAATCAGAGCATTGAGATTGCGCTCCTGAAACTGCTGCAGGAAGCCATACTGAGCATTCGCGCTATACCGTTGCAAGAGGCTCTTCAGCTCGGTGCTGTGTTGCAGCTTCTGCGATTGCGCAAAGTTGTCCACCACGCTGATAATCTTGGATAGCTCAAAGCCCTTGGCGGCCACACTTTTGATTTGCTCCACTGTGGTGGTGGTGGTGCTGGTAGTGACTGTGCTGCTGCCAGTGTTTGAGTTGCCCTCAGCAGCCAAGGCCTCGTAGTTCGCATAGATGTTGGCCAGCTTTTGTTTGATCAGCTGCTGATGCTCCATGAACTGCAGCTCGCGGCTCAGCTGACTCTGCTCCAGGTGAAACGTCTAAAATGAGAAAATAAAACCAATTTAGCTATTGAGCAGCCAAGCCTGGTTCAACGCACCCACCTTTATGATGTATTTGACATCATTGAAGTTCTTTAGCGCCAGCGCCATGATGGCCAGCTGCTCGGGCGTGCTCAGCATTTTGGGTATGATGGAGCGTTCTGATGACTGTGTCACATTCAGCTGCGGCTCCTTGTTGCGTGCGCCGCCACTTAGCAGCAGCTGCTGGGCCCGAGCGCGACACTGTTCCAGAGTTGGCGCATCAGCGGACCTGTTGGCAACCGCACCACTGAAACTGGCCGCACGGCGTTGTTTGCGGGACTTGCGTCGCGTTAGGCTGGACGCGTGATAGCAGCGCTCGCGGCTCTCATCATCGCTGGAGGCCTTTTCGCGCGCATGGCTATGCAGTTGGATTAGCTGTAGCAGCTGTTCCGGTTCTAAGCGGCAGCCCGACACTGGTGTCGCCTTCGTCAGCGATTGCTCGATTTTCTGCAGAACGCTAAACTTCCACAGCGCCTCGCTGATTGCATCCACTAGACGTTGAAAGCGTCGCTGTTGCTCCTCTGTGGCATACTTGAAGTCCTGGGTGTGCAGCTTCTTGGTGACAAAGCTTTTCAGATAGCTGAAGAGCGCATATAAAGCCGGACCACGACAAATAAAACCATAGCGACGTTTCTGCGCACTAGCGGCATTGTGTGTGCGTGGCGGCGTAGCATCATCATCCACATACTGCTCATCGTCATCCTCTTCGGCGTCGTCGTCATCGCCATCACGCTGCTTGGCATTTTGCAGCTGCTCCCAGCGGAGAAATACCAGTTGGAAGATATCCTCCAGCAGGGAACAGAGCGTGCCCAATTCACGTAGCTGGCGCAGCTGAGCGGAGAGCAATAACAACTGCTCCCTGACCTTGGAATCGTGCAGCTCCAATATCACATTGTAGACATGACAGAGAGCTGTATAGTAGCTCCATGTTTCTAGCTCCTCGGTGCGCACGCATCTGAGTGCCGGCGTATGCTGTTGCCACTTGTAGGTGTTCTCAATGAGCTGAATCACTTGATCGTTATCACATTCAATGCTATGCTCGTAGATTAGCGACACCAAGCCCGGTGCGCGCAGCAGTGCATCCACTTTAATCGTCTTGCAGGCGTTCCCGTCCTGCTGATGTTGCAGAAACTTGAGCAGCACGCTTAGACGCTGAAAGTCGGCATAGAAGAATTGGTGCACAGGCTGCAGCTCCACGGGTACTGCAGCTACATCAAAAGCGGCCAGTGTTTGATCCAGGTGAGCCAGCTCGTCTAGCGTCTGAGTGCCCAGAGAAAACTCATTGGCCAGTCGAAGTATGAGTAAATTGTTTCGCAATGTACGATCGTGAATGCACTCAAAGTGCTTTAGCTGCTGGCACACCCGGGGCACAAAGTGCTCCCGCTGCCCGAGCGCCAACTGCAGCACGAGTTGCGTAGTGGGCGCTGCATTGCCACACAAAATTTCCTGCCTCAGCTGCTGCTTGCGCAAGATCGTGTTTAGCAGCTGTGAGTCTTGACGCGCCAGCAGGGCCAACATTAGGTGCTCATGGTTGTAGGATGAATCATCCACCAGACGCTCAATTAACTTTTGCTGCAGTATCCCCGTCTCCAGTATTTGTTGTGGAAAGTTTGCGAGCACGCTGAGGAAACGTGTCGAGGCTGTACTAGAGTTGAATGCGTCATCGCCTATCATATACGTCAGTGCTGCACTTATGATGCGTCCAATGTAGAACTTGGACTGCGAATACAACAGCTGCAGTATCTGCAGCGTCGGATAGGGCGAGGCCACAAGCAGCGCCTGCAAGCGCTCGCAGTGCGAATGGGTATTGCTTCCATTGAGACTTTTGATAAAGGACTACAAATTAAAATAAATAATTAAAATTAATGAAAAAAAATTAATTTTTTTGTGCATACTGCTCACCTGCACAACTTGTTCCCCTTCGCTGGGCAGTAAATCAATTAACTGTTGCACTTCCTCTGACTGCTGCTGGAATGCCATTATGGAACATTTGCCTTGGACACCTGTTGCTTTATTTTTATTTTTAAGACTGCGCTCTTGTAGCTGTTTCTGTCAAGCGGAGTTCATTGCACACAGACGACTGTCGACTTTAAACGTCTAATTGGATCTGGCAGCGACACATTTGCTGATTGTATCTGCCTATTGTTCGACGATCCACTTTTGTTTTCTTTTCAGCAGCAGCTGTCCTCTTGTCTTTGTTGTTGTACTTGTTGCGAGATTTTCACTGGCGGTACCATAACAACAAGTGATAAGCGACGCCTGCATATTATTACCGTGCTCAGCGTTGAGAGGATCCAATAAAACGCTGCTTAGAGCGCTCAAAAACAATGGAAAGCGATAAACAGCTCAATGTACCTACATATAAACACAAACATACGCGATTATGAACATTGCACAGACTGACTACAATTAACACATTTTGGCGACACGTTGCCATTCACACAAAACGCTGCAACCGCAATTACACACTTCTAGTTTATTTTAAACTACAAGAAATTTGTGTTGCCGTTGTGAAGTAGAAAGTTGAAGAGAGACATTCGCATTCTCTACGTCGAGTTGTATTAATTTTATACTTACATGGGAAATAATTAGTAATTATTACTTTCAGAACATGCCTTTGTTTATGTAATATTAAGTGAATTATGCATGTCATATTTCGCCTAGGTTATTTGTAGCACTCCATTAATCATTCGAAATATAATTGTGAACCGCAAGCTGCATTTTATTTTTATAAACATAATTTTGCTTTGCAGATACAGCTAATATGAACATTAGATGGCAAAACGTAGCTCCAAACTATCTTAAGTATATAGACTTTACTTAAAGCATATTTCGATTTTATTTCTAAATATTTCTCTAAACAAAACAAAAATGCATGCCATAAATTTTATTTTAGGGTTTTTATTTTATAATTTTGAATGATAGTAATATTTGAATCCCAACCGATTATCTCTGCATGTATCGATAGCATTTATAGCAGCAAAAGGGGCAGTTGCCGCGCTCGGATTCAAATTGATGACCTCTCCTCTCTGGTTCGGCAAGAGGGCTTATAATTGGATTAGGCTTACTTTCAGTGTTCTGTGTGTGCTTTCTAAACTAAACAGTTGTATTTCGTCATCTTTGGACACCGCCACGGTATGGGAATGCATTTTCAAAGTAAGTTGATAGAAATTTTTGTTTTCTATTATTGTTTTCGTATCTACAAGAATATATGTATATAACAGAAATACTTTGTGTTGGCGCCGTTCTCATTGGCTGCTTCTCGGCATTGCTGATTACGGTTTGCAAATTGCTTGAGGAGAACATACCCAATGTATTGGCCCTTGATGATAAAGAACTTGAGTTTGATTATGTTATTGGTGAGTGAAATTAGACTCGAAGTTGACTGATTCTGAAAGCTTTAAGGTGTAAACTCTTTTAGTTGGCGCCGGCACAGGTGGTTCCACGCTCACCTCCCTGCTAACTAAGCACAGCAATGGCAGCGTATTGCTGATTGAGGCTGGCGGCTCATTTGGCTATCTAAGTCGGATCCCCCTGCTCACCACATTTCAACAGAAAGGTATCAACGACTGGTCATTTCTTTCGGTGCCACAAAAGCACTCGGCCAGGGGTCTGATTGAGCAACGTCAGTGTCTACCGCGGGGCAAGGGCTTGGGAGGGTCAGCTAATTTAAACTATATGTTGCATTTTGATGGATATGGTCCTGACTTTGACTCCTGGCACAAGCTGCACAACTTAAGCGATTGGAGCTGGGCCAAGATGCGCCACTTTATGATGGCCGCCAAGGCAAAGCCTGGAGAGCTTTATGAAATACAACGCAGCTATTCTTTGCTATCGCAAGCGCTGTACGAATCTGAAGCGGAGTTTGCCCATAAGCCCTGGCAGTTTCGTCGCTCTGTTTACAACATAAAGAACGGACTGCGCCACTCGGTGTTCCATCGATTTCTTTTGCCTGTGCTCAACAGCGTGAATCTTCGTCTGCTGCCTGAGGCACTGGTCAAGCGCATAAACCTGTCTTCAAAACCCACGCTCAAAGCTAGCTCAATTCTGGTGGGCATCAAGGATGAGCACAACAAAGAGTTGGAGTTTACAATTAAAGTGCGACGCGAATTGCTGCTCTGTGCGGGCGCCTACCAAACGCCACAACTGCTCTTGGCCTCCGGGATCGGTGACAGCACAATACTGGCCAAGATGGGGCTGCCCGTGCAACATCACTTGCCACTGGTGGGTCAGGGACTGCACGATCACTTTAATCTGCCGCTATTTGTCTCCATTGGCACAATCGGACCCACAATTAACCAACGCCTGTTGCTTAGTCCCATCAACCTGTTTAACTATTTAAGCTCCGGCACCGGAGCCTTCGGAAACATTGGGGTGCTCGGCCATGTTGCCGGCTACGAGGAACCCTTATCTTTTGGCATCACCTTCTTTGGTGCTGGCGCCATAGACGAAAGCGCCCTAATGTCCATTTCCAACTTCAAGCGTTCGGCATTTCGTGCGCTCTTCCCACGCTACCATAATGCTTCGCAGGAGGGGTTTGTTGTCATATCCAACTGCTTGCAGCCCAAATCTAGAGGGTCTGTGGCGCTGCAGCACAAGAGCATGCGAAGAAATCCCCTAATTGATCCAAACTATTTGAGTAACGAGCAGGATGTGACCTGTACCATTGCCGCCATAAGAAACGCTGTAAAGGTAAAAGGACCTTCCTAATATCTAAATGTCGTCTATATTTCTATACAATTTTATAGTTGGTGACCTCGTCCGCTTTTGCGCAACTCAAGCCGCGCATTCATTGGCCCAAGCTGCAAGAATGCGCCAATTTCGGACCATTTGAGCGGGATTTTCTGAAGCATCAACCCTCGGATCATTATCTGGAGTGTGTTATGCGTCACATAGGTCTGAGCTCACACCATCCAGCTGGCACTTGTGCTTTGGGTAGCGTTATCGACTCGGAATTAAGGTTTATCTAATTTTCCCTTTATATAAGTTTCCAAAAGGCACAACACTCAAGTTCAATATCAATTACAGATTATTTAACGTTTCTAATCTGCGTGTTGTCGATGCTAGCGTACTGCCCCGGCCAATCTCCGGCAATCCCAATACAGTTATCACGGCTATAGCTATGCGTGCAGCTTCGTGGATACTTAAGAATGAACTAGAAGAAGTTTTAGTTTAGTAGAAAACATAGAGATATTATTAGTTGACTGTTATAAACAAAACTTGTTATACAAATGATCTTATTTAATATTTATTAAACATATTATATGTGTACTGTTACAGTTTCTCTACTTTGGCTTTGACAATTCGTAGCGGATCCACAGGTCGATCATTTTTATCAGTTTCCACCATACCCATGCGCTTCACCGCCTCCATGCCAGTGTAGACACGTCCAAAGATGGTGTGTTTGTTGTCCAGCCACTGTGTGGGCGCCAGCGTGATAAAGAACTGAGAGCCGTTTGTGTCTGGGCCAGAGTTGGCCATTGACAGTATTCCAGCACCGGTGTGCTTTAAATCACTGTGCAGTTCATCTGCAAACTCTCCGCCATAAACTGACGCGCCACCTCGGCCCGTCCCCGTGGGGTCGCCGCCTTGTATCATAAAGTCACGAATGATGCGATGGAACACCACGTTATTGTAGTAACCGCGCCGGGACAACTCCGCAAAGTTATAACACTAAAACCAGTAGAATGTTTTAATTCAAGAGAGAAGTGGTGCTCACGTCGTATACCTACTGTGTTTGGTGCATGCTTCCAGTACAGCTCTACGGTAATTTCACCCATGCTAAAAACAAGAATCTATATAGCATACATTTTGCCGAATGTTTGTTTACAAAAACTCACGTTGTTTCCAGCGTCACGAAATGCGGCTGCCATGCCTTATCCGGCACACTGCCAGCTGCAGGATTTGGCAACATTATTTATAAATAATGAAAAAACGTTTGTGTATTATTAACTTGTTTGTAATTTTTAATTCGCAACTCTCATAAGTTTGTGGCGGCAAACTGATAAGTTATCGATAAATATTTTTCGATAATATTTTTCGTCGGTTTGGGAAATTATTTTCATTGTGATGGAATTTCATGGAAATTTAGATTTAAACTAAATACATTAAATTGCTTTTATTTATTGTGTAAAAATATAGACAATAAAATTTGTTATCAATACAGTTTTTTCGCATTACATATTACCTTTTAAAAATTAAACTACAATATAATTGCTAGTTACCTATATATATATATTTAGCTGCATCGGCAATTATATTTTGTGCATCCAAGTTAACAACCCTTTTCACTTAGGCGCCTCATATCGGCATTAAATTTTTGACATTTTCTATGAAAATCATAAAATAGCACGCCATCTATGAATCATTTTTACAAATTAAGTATTCTTTTATATTCAGTGAGAATGGCAATGTTTGCCAATTATTTTTGTGCGGCGCATGACCGTTTTTTTTTTGTTTCGATCGTGGCTTTTGCCTTTTAGTGCACACATTCACCATTAATTGTGAGATTAACAATAAAAAATAATACAATTTTGTTTTAATATAAACGCCGCTGCACTGCAAAAAAAAAATGACAAACTACTTCTAGGCAATTTGATACATGTAAAATGCAATATAAATTTAATTACTGATCTTTATGTAATCGAATTGGACATTAACTATGTACGTGTAATGACCATAAATACAAATACATATATAGTAAAAAAAACCGCAAAACTTAAACATTTTTTTTTTTATATAAAATGCCTATTTAGGATAGCTACCTTTAAAGTCTGTGCAAAGTACTCGAGGCAGCTAAGCAAATTATTCTATATATCCATTAAAAAAACGTGGTCTTCAAAATAAAATAATTGCATTGCATTACCATAAAATTGATTGTCCAAAGTAATTCTCTTTTCTCGGAGATCGTCTCCATGATTTCATATGTAAATACGTAGAATTGACGGTCACCGTGGGTTATACATTATTTATCCAAAGCTCTTGGAAGCCACACAGAATAGAAATAGAAATAATTCGCATCGGACACCCATTAAAATTAAATTAAATCAACTTTTGCGTAACTTAATATAAATAATAGAAATTGTAGCTAGTGCCTTGCGATTGCTTTGCCTGGGAAAAATAAATTTGTCTGATGCGAATTTCTTGTGTGTGTTTTGGGGGTCAACAATTTGTATCCAGAAATGGACGGGCCCCAAAATCACTTGTATCAAAGGCCAGAGACTCGAATATGTTGCAACTGGACGCCGAAGTGTCGCAATTCTCTCTAAGTATAACACGACAACTGATTAACTAAAATAGACCCATGTGTGTGGATTTTGTGTGCTGCCCGAATTCTAAATTGCCCGACAATTGACAATTGAGCGAAATTGGATTGAATCACAGAGCCGCAGTCGCAGCAGCAGCAGCAGCCACAGCAGCCGCAGCCGCAGCAGCAGCAGCGCGGTCGCCTAGCGCCCAGTACAGCGAATGGAACCCACGGACTCAGTGAATCAGAGACAGATGTAAGCGCAGCGCGACTTAGTCCACATCATCACTGCAGAGCACTCAAGCCTCTGGTCGGACCTCGGTGCTCGCATTGCAAAATGAATAATATCGAACAGATTCTGGGTGAGCTGCAGCGCTTTTCCTGGGCCGACTATGCTGCGTTTGTGGCCATGTTTCTGCTCTGCATTGGCATTGGCATCTACTTTGGTTTCATGAACAAATCGGTCACCGAGGATGATTACATGCTAGGTGGCCGAAAAATGTTGGTGGTGCCCATTGCCTTCTCACTGGTGGCCAGCTTCATTTCTGGCATTACACTACTTGGACTGCCCACCGAAGTGTATTCATACGGCACGCAGTATCTATACGTATCCCTCGGAGTCATGGGCATGGGCATTGTGATGGGCGTCTTTTATTTGCCCGTTTTTCATGATCTGAACATTACGTCCACCTATGAGGTAAGCAAGCCCATTTCAAACTTCAATAAATCAGAAGTTCTCATATAGTTCACATATAAGATAAGAGATATATGAACAATTATTTGTTTTTTACACCAGGCATGTAGCCAATCAATATAATAATAAAAGGATTCACTAAAGTCAAGGTTCAGTTCAGTAAATTTAAATTAGTTAATTATTATTAATTTTTTAAATTAAAAAAGAAAATAATTTTTGTATTGTTTATAGGACTGTTTCTTGTTTGTTGGTAGTTAGGCAGCTATTGATAATATGAAAGGTTCGGCATTTCACTATTATATTATATATATATATATATATATATATTTTTTATATCTATTTGTTTCACTCGATTTGTACCTGATTTACATTATAGGATACATTTTCTATCCCCATTCTGGCATCAATTGTAAATGTACAAACAACAAAATACTTTCATTTGCTAAATTTTTATTTAGTTTTTTATTAAATTAAAATCATTCTCTACAGTATTTGGAGGTTCGCTTTGATCGTCGCCTGCGCTTATTCGGTTCCGTAATGTTTGCGATTATGAATGTGAGCACAGAGAAATCCCGTTTTTCAATAAAGTCTGATTTAAATGATTACCCAGGTAGCCTATCTGCCCATTGTGATCTATGTGCCGGCGCTTGCCTTCAACCAGGTAACTGGAGTCGGAGTCCACACCATCACGCCGATTGTGTGCATCGTTTGTGTGTTCTATACAAGCATGGGTGGGCTCAAGGCCGTCATCTGGACGGACGTGGTGCAGGCGGTGTCCATGCTGGGCGCCCTGGCACTAGTCGCTGTAAAAGGCAGCATGGACATAGGCGGTGCCAGCGTGGTATTGGATCGCGCTTGGAAGTCGCATCGACTGGAGGCACCAGAGTGAGTTGAGTAGCAATTGCTTTCCACTAAAAATTCAAATTGATTCGCATGACTCGATATCTCACTCAGATTGAAATTACCAAAGCCAAGAGGTTCGAACTTATATCAAGTACGATTTCTGATTTTTGAGAGTTTAAGTATTTTAAGAATGTAATATCTTCAAACTTTCTTTGATTTGAGAAACTTATTTTATTTCGAAAATTGTACAAACTTTTCCAGTAATTTATGTGAAATGAGTTTTTCAGCTACTTTCAGTAATTTATGTGAAATGAGTTTTTCAGCTACTTTCATGTGTAAATATAAAATTTTCCACATTAAGTATTTTTAAAAGTCAAAACGTAAAAACTCCGGACGTATTTTTAGACTTACTCGTAAATCATGTTTCAACAATCAAAAATACTTAATTTGGGTTAATTTGAACTTAATTTTAGTTAGACTTTTTAAACTCGTTTACAAAGTGAAAAGAGTATATTGGGTTTGAACAATGTTCGGACTGTCCGTTTTTGCCGCTATTAAAGCTAGAGTCTTGAAATTTGGAATATATGCTCGTGTGAAATAAAGTCTGGCAGTCTCACTCAATTTTAAAGCTGACCTTTTCTAAAGATCGCATAAAAATAAAAATTTATAGAGCGTGGGGGCGTGGCGATTATAAAATGCATAAATATTGGGTGCGTAAATTTATATTACCCACAATTTTAAAGCTAGTGTCACCAAATATGACAGGTAGTTTTGTTGGTGATCTCCACTAAGTATACATTTTAATATCTAAATTTTTGCAAAATTAAAAGTAATAACTCAGACCGTTTTGTACTGATTTATTATGCGGTGAACGAGTATTGCGCAGTCGGTTACACGCGACTGCAACGTTCTTACTTGTTTCTCTCTGTGTATAGCCTCAGCATTGATCCCACAGTGCGTCACACATTTTGGTGCCTTTTTCTTGGCGGCATTGTCTACTGGACACAGACCAATGCCGTCTCCCAGAACATGATACAGCGCTACCTGTCGCTGCCCACACTGCGGGATGCTCGGAAGGCTTTGTGCATCTTTTGTGTTGGAGTGCTGATCCTGATGGCCTTGTGCGGCTACAATGGACTGCTCATCTATGCAACCTATCAAAATTGTGATCCACTAACAACCAAGGCAAGTGAACGGGATTTTTGAGTGGACAGCGACTGATTTTCATTTCCATTTGCTCTGGATTAACAGCTGGCCAAGGCACGGGATCAACTTTTGCCGCTTTTTGTGATGAACACGCTGGGCGACATGCCTGGAATGACGGGTCTATTTATTTCGGGCGTCTTCAGCGCAGCTCTGAGCTCGCTCTCCACCTGCCTGAACTCCATGTCCGCCGTGGTATTGGAGGACTTTGTGAAACCCTATGTGAAGCAACCGCTGTCCAGTCGCACCACCACTTGGATCATGCGCCTGGTGGTGGTGGGCATCGGAGTGCTTTGCGTGGGCCTAGTCTATGTGGTCGAGCATATGGGCACTGTGCTGCAGCTGACCATGAGCCTGGAGTCAATTACCAATGGTCCGCTGTTTGGCATCTTTACTCTGGGTCTGCTCATGCCCTGGATCAATGGCAATGTGAGTTCCATTTCAAATACAATTCGATCCGATTAATATATTTTGGTATATTCATAGAGCGCAATGCTGGGCGGCTGCGTAGGCGTCGTCGTCATGTCCTGGGTCAGCCTGAATGCACAGTGGGCCATTGCATCGGGCGCCATTCGCTATCAAACGAAACCCCTAAACGTGGATCAGTGCAGCTACAGCTTCGAAGCGGCTGCTTTGGTTTCCAGCGCTGCCAATGCGACTCATCCAAGTGGGCCAACAGCGGAGTAAGTGCAGCCTTTTGCTATCTATTTTGTAATGTTACCGTGGTCTTTGGTTCGGTTAGTGAATCTGATTCTTTGAGCCTGGCTTCAACGTATTCTGCCCAATTCTATATCCCTTTTTTAGCGCTACTGAAGATAGGAACTTGAAACTTTGGATATATATAGCTTATAGTTATCCTCTTCAGACTAATTGTTAAGATTTTAGTGCCACGCCCATTAGAAGGCTGGCAATTCGGGTATAAATTTCAATGTTCAAGTCTCTAGCTTCCATAGCGGCGAAAAATATTGCGTTCATATATAGACCGCAAGACGGACCTTGCACAAACTCAATTTATTCAGGATCAATTTTTTAGGGACATATTTCCCTTGTACCGTATATCATACATGTGGTACACCACACTGGGCGCCTCAGTTACTATAATCGTTGCACTGCTCAGCACTCTAGTCTTTGGCACTAACAATCCCAACAAAGTTGATCCCGTGCTGCTGACACCCTGCATACGGAAGTTCTTCAGGTTTGACTCCCACAAGCCAACGGTGAGTAAAATATCAATAATAATAATAAACATAATAATTACCAATTAGGTTTTTTTTACATATTCATATCCTAGGACGCTTATAAGGTTGAAATACCGTTGGAGCATAAGCTACGCAGCGATGAGGTTGCGCTGTAATTAGATGTATTATGATTGTCATATTCGTGTGTACAATTAATGTGATCGAACATAATATATGTACGTACGTTAGTGGAAATGCGGGGTGTCTTATTTACTTCTAACGAAATATAAATACACATATGCTCTAATAATTAAATTATGTGTTCCTGCGAAACTAAAGTGAATGCAGCATTAAATTTTTTATTGTTTTCAACTTCATTTTTTTGTGAAAATATCATGTACCCGCCTTATTCAAATTCGAAAACATTTTTTTTCAAAATTTAGAATTGCGAATTTTGTTTTTAATCGATTGTGTTAGTCATAATTAGTATAAAAATGAACATTAAACCCGATTCTGAAGGGTCAAAATTGTTGTCAAAAATCATGCCCAAATTGGCAAAAATTTTGACAAGTAAAGCTTTCGGATCCATAGCTCCTATATTTCAAACTTCCATAACTTTGTCAAAACTGAACCGATTTTCATGTTTGATTTTGGTCAGGATTTGTCATCTAGATTAGTTCTGCATTTAAAATATATGCATTTTTGAAAATAAAACTTTTTGGAAAAAAAGCTGTACCCTCGTCTCATATCTGAAAAAATGTTTTTTTTTTAATTTAGAATTACGAATTTATCTTTTTAATTGACTGTATTTGTCATAATTAAATAGAGATTAATTCTGCATTGCATAAATAATGCCTGGCTGTATGTTTTATTACACTGCGAACGAGTAATGCGCTGTCGGTTACACCCGACTGCACGGTTTGTACTTGTTGTTGTAACATTCACTGCAAACCCATTGTGGGTTGGTTCGGTTCACGGCTGGTTTAAGTTCGTAGCCTGGATTTCCAGTCAATAAATCCAGGAATCGCTTCGAACCTTAATTCGTCAAAATATTTTGAAATTTAAAGGCAAGGCTTTATTTTATTTTAAAGAGGAATATATTTTTTAGTGAATACTAATTTGGGATACTCTGAAATCAGACAATACAAATTATTAAAGTTGCAATTTTTAGATAGGGCTTTGGGTAGTGTTCGGTTCAAGTTTGGTTTATAATTTCAAATATACTGGAGTTCAGGGTTCGAAACGGGTTAAAAATCGGTTTGCAACCCTGATTATTATAACCTGTACACGTTTGTGTTAGGCATTAATAAAATTTTGTTTAGTACTCATAGCTTTTTACTTAAATGTCTATATCAAATCCGCGGTAAATATTTAACAAAATTGATCACACAACAGTATCGTGAAAAATTTACAATCAAGTCTGAGTTATGATACAAATATTATAAAGGTTTTTATTTATTAAATGCTCAATAACAATTAATTAAATACAATTAACACAATAGGCTGTGAGACATGTTTTTCGGTTTTTTTTTAAGTCTGTGATTGGTGCTGCTGCTTTTAATTACTTCTGTTGCACCTTGGACAGCAAAATTAGGCGTTCAGATTCGTTGAGATGTTCGTAGAACGTGGGGAAATGCTCGTTTTGAGTAAAGTTGGCCAGAAACTTTTGCAGATTCTCACCGATGTCGCCGGTGTAATTGGACTCTTTAAGCAGTACCTGCAGTACTTGTTCATCCTCTGCATTATCCTCGTCGAACTCGAAACACAAATCGGAAATGTAGCGTGGCTTGGATGGATTACCAGGTGCATCATCTTCTTCGGTGACTTCATCCTCGGAATCTGTAAGCTGTGCATCCGTTTTGCCCTCTTGGAAGTGCTGGTATTCAGAGAGCAGCACTTTAAAGATCTTCACAAGTGCGGGAATTGTCACCCATTTCTGATAGGTGGCCGCAACTGAGCGTGTGCGAATCCGATCGCCGCTTGGCTCTTCTACTAGCTCCTTGTACGTTATGGTGGTCAGGCGGTTATCCTGCGTGGCCACGCCGTACTCGAACAGCTTGCAGAGAGCCATCGTGGTAACCTAAATAGTAATACAGGTGAGCCAATTACTGGGAATAATATATGTATATGTACGTACTTTGCGCTCGTATGCACCAAAGAAGGAGTTCTGTCGCGACAGCCAATTGTACAGAACAAACTGCAAGGCAGGTTCGCCGTTGGGCCCGGGCACTGTAGAAAGGAAGTTGAGCACCGCATCCATTTGGGTGAGAAATAGATGGGCGAATATCAGCACCAAATTCATGATGACCTTCAGGCACTCGAGGTTCTGCATTTTGCTGATGACGGCCTTTAGCAGCATATCAACAGTTTGGCCAAGCATGTTGCCCATTTTGGTGATTATAGTGATTATCAGACGTCCAATTTGGCCGCCGGCTGTCATCTCGGCATTCATGGGATTTAGCAGCACCGTAGCCACTTGCATGACATAGTTAACACCCTCGCCATTCTTGAAATTGCAGATTTGCTCCGGCGAAACGTTGATGAAGCTGCGCAAGCACTCCCCACCAGCGACCATTACGGTGTGATCGTCGGTGTGCAGCACGCAGTTGATCATGGCGGGAAATGCTGTTTCCAGCAGGGCACTGGGCAGCGGCGGCTCCGTGTACCTTACGATTGTGTTTAGCACATCCAATGCAATGTCCTGCTTTTCACCGCATTGTTCACCCTGTAGCGCCAGTATGCTAACAATGGTCGGAATGAACTTCTCCTGCAGCGGGCCCAGACACTGCTTGCGTTGGCACAGTGCCTTGATCAGATCTTGAACGTTTTCTAGCACAAACGGATCCTCGGCGTACTTCAGAAATGCCGCAATAGTCAATGGTGTGATCTTCGGGTGCGCGGCGTACGCAAAGTCCGCATCAAACTTTACCATCATTGTGAGCGCCTCCATTATGAGGGCCAGCACAGTGGCCTTGCAGCCGGGCACTAAGGTCATGATGCCGTCCAGAAAACCGGGTAACTTCGAGACAAGCAGCGTGCGCTTCTCCCCTTCGACATTTTCGTTGGCCTGCAAGAAACCATGCAAGGTGCGGACAGCGCTAATGCGCAAAATGTGCGACTTATCTGGTGACAAGCTGCACAGTGTTACATCCAGAATCTCGATCAACATTTGCGGATTGTACAAATCCGACTTGGAGTATGTGCTCAGGGTCCAGAGCGCGCGCCCAACCAGATGAGGCGATTCCTGATGCACCAGCAAATTGCGCACAATTGTCAGATAGTTGAGCAGGTCGAATTTTGAGTCACCCTCGAGTATTATGTCGCGGAATCCATGAACAGCATCCATGCAGGCCTCCTGAATCTTCCACCAATTCGGATTGTTGGCCGCCTTTTCCGCCTCGGCCACGCTGAAGTGCCGGCCCAGCGCTTCTTGCAACGGCTGAATGGCCTTCGCACCGAACTCGTCGTTTATGGCCTGGGTTTAAAATGTATTAATTCAATTAATTTATTTGCTATTTTAAGTGATGTATACACCATACATTACATATAACATAAGACAACAATCAAGTTTCAGTGTTCTAATTGAGAGTATGACAAGGTCTAAAGTACCTCAAATATAATCATGCTTCCTTATATGCATGAACAAAAATAAAAAAAGGAACAGTGCTCTAGTCGAGAGCCTATGTTTATCGTCTGAATTTTATAATTTTTGCACATAAAAAGAGCCAGAGAGAGAGAGAGACAAGTGAGGAAGGTATGGAGGTGTATGCTTATATTATAATCTTTGATATTTAAAAAGTCTACTTTTGTGACATATACATTTTAAAACCGATATACCTTTGATTACCAGGTGGAGCACTCCCTACTTTTGGAACTTACCAGCAGCACATCACGGCCACACATGCGCACAGTTAGCTCGACGCCGCCGTCGTCTTCGTCGTCAACAAACTTCTCTGGATCTTCTTGCCAGTCCTCGAGCTGCTCTTCAGTAAGCTGAATGTACACAATGGTTATGTAGATCAAGTCCGCGAGGACATTCTTTATGTTGCCACGCAGTTTGCCACAGGTGACGATGCAGTTAATGAACTCGAGAATTTGTATAATCAGCGTTTGGAAGTTGGTCTGTTCGTCGTCTTCCTCGTTGTCGCCACTTGCCAACGGATTCGCCTCGGTCTGGTTAACCGACACCTTCACGTAAGTTTCGGCAATTTGTGTAAGCAGCTGCCAGATAATTGGCAGTATGCGTTCCATGAAGGGATTTATGTACTTCGGCATATCGGTCACCAGATATGTGAAAACTGCAAGTTATTAAGGAAATTATATACTACAGCAATAACATATATTAATATTAGTTGACCCACCCTTGATGATCTCGGAGCGCAACAAAAAGCTGGAACCAGCGCCGCAATTCATGCTGAGGTAATGCACTAGCTTGTCCATAAAGTTTGAGAGTATGGAGCTCATCATGGAGCTCTGCTCTTGCTTGTCGGTAATCAGCCCAGATATGGACATAAACAGCTGCTTAAGAGTGCGAATAGCGGAGACACGGGTTTTAATTGAGTAGTTTTGCTCCGAGTCGAATATGCGATACACCTCGGGTATAACCACCGGGCCCATATCCTTAATTTGCTCCACATCGTACGTAAAATCCTGCAACACTTGCATGGCGCCATGTATAGAATCTTCATTGCCGCCAAGACACTTGACAATAATGTCAAAGAGCTCTGCCCAGCAGTTGGGATAATCGGTGGCCGCTATCGTGGAAATCGTATGTGCCACTGAGGATCGTATTTTCGAGTTGGGATCGTACAGGCCATTGGGCAATATGTTACGGATTGTGCGCTTGGCCTGTTCGGTGGCCATGTGCCCGCCCGCCTTGTTCGCCTCATCGATATCCGTCCAGTGATTTTCCACGTACCGCGTGAGCATAATAATTGCAATTTGACGCAATGGCAGCTCGTGTGCCTGATTCATGATAATCTCTGATAAGTAGACGCCATACCCTGTAATTCGAAGCGGTCAGCACAACAGTACAACGCCCGGCATTGCCCGCCAATTTGCATGCCGCCTACCTTCGGTGTATTGCAATTGCTTGTTACGTTTTTCCGCCTGTTGCAGGACGCTTGTGTCCGAGCTGAGCAGATTCTGCAGCTCTTCGATGATTGCTTGTTTCACAGAATCGCCGCCGCCGCGTACAACACCGACGCCACTTTCGCCGTTCGACATGACAAAATATCAAAATTAAATATAAAAAATATACAAGAGCGTTAAGGTGATGTTTGCCGCAGCGGATTGTAGCACATGTGAACTGCTGTTAGTTCGGTTCAAACTTATTTTGGCCGGTTAAGCAACACTATTCATGTTATCGCTGAATGGTACTGCAATTTTACAGCCACAGCGACAACATTGTGTATCATTCGTTGGATATAAATTAAATTTATTTTTTTTGGTAATTAATGTGTTTTTTTAAGTAAAATAAAATAAAATTATGGATAACAGGCCAAAAAGTCATGCCAGATGGTTTTTAGGAATATATTCTATCATTTTTTGGCATAGGTAACTATAAAATACTTTTCAATTGTTAAGTACACATATAGTCGCTGTTCAACACTACTTTGATTACCATTGCCTTGCTCTGCCGCTGCCGACTAAGACCTGCTGTAAAATTATTACAACTTTTAAGAATAAATAGCAAATAAAAGCAATATGACAGGCATTATAGACACAATAGAAATGCCAAAATTACCAGAAAATCAGAAAACTTTTGCTGGAATACCAGAGGCAAGATTTCTGGTAAGTATTAAGTTGCGGGCGTCGCCGCCGTTCGCTGAGACAATTCCAATTCTAACCTAGACGGAGGCACAGCCAAAGCAGCTGCGGAAAATACTCGGTATTAATCATCGCTCGTGTTGTGTTTTTAGGAGGAAATTGATACGTTTATGACACAACCCGAAAATGAGAACTGCGAAAAGGTGCTGCAACGGCTGGACGAGAATCATACCAAGTATAAATTTATGGCCTACAACTTGGAGGCGCGCCGCCGCAAGTTGAAATCCCAGATACCCGATCTGGAGCGTTCGTTAGAGATGGTGAATGTACTACGCAAAGACGAAGAGGAGCGTGAAACGCAATTCCTGCTCAGCGATCAGGTGTTCATCAAGACGATTGTGCCGCCTACCAAATCGGTATATCTTTGGTTGGGCGCCAGCGTCATGCTGGAATATTCCCTAGACGAGGCAGAGGAGCTTTTAAAGCAAAACATTACATCCGCAGTGGGCAATCTCAAGTCCGTAGAACATGACCAGGACTTTCTCAGGTTCGTCAATAGGCATTGTGCATGGTCCATGAATTCAATTCATACATATCCCTTTCTCACAGAGATCAAATAACCACAACCGAAGTAAACATGGCGCGTGTCTTCAATTGGGGCGTTAAAAAGCGGCAGGCCGCGGCTAAAACTAATGCCAGTAGTACGCCCTCCTAGATAACTCTTGGAAACTCTAAAAAGCTAGGCAAGCACGTTCACAATGTACATCGGGTGTCCCTTATATAATATTTATTCAAAAGTTAAAAAACAAAAATCAATTTTGATTTCTGATGCCCGATGAACAGAAATATATATAAAAAAAAACATATACACAGCTCGCAGTGCTTACAAAATTAAATTGAGAAAACAAACATAAAAAACTAAGAAACGCCGATTGCATTTTATACTTGTTTAACTCTTGTTCTCGATGATAATAAAAATAAAATACATACAATGCAGAAATAAAGTATAAAGCATCATAAGTAAGGAATTCTGTATTTACTCTTGGCCTTCAACGTTTGGACAAAGATTTATTTCTTCAGAGCATATGCCGTTGCAGCTGCACTTAAGAGCACTCTCACATATCTTCTCTTCGTTATCACATAAGTCGCCAGTTTTTAAATAGCAAAGGTACCTTTGGCCACATCTTGTATCAATCAGATAAAACGAGCTTAAGCATATCGACGGCACATACTTCGACCCAATACAAGGTGGCTCAGGAATGACACTACAATTAGTCTCTTATTTGCAATTTTATTATTTCGTAATATCTCCAGATTCTCTACTTACACGGTTAGATGTTGCTGAATCAAAAGCAACAGACCCCAGAGGAACAGCAGTCTGCAGTGATGGTTTCGAGATTGACAAGTCATAGCGAGCACAGGGCTTCCCCCTTATATACATATATATATTTCTATACTGATTTATTGAGATATGACCATTAATACGTTTTATTATAGCTCCGAAATTAAGATATGACAAAGAGCGTAGACGTCTAAAGATCGAGGCTCTAGACTGGTCTTTGCATAGAGTAAAATGCAATAAAGGTTTAGATGAATCGCTCCTTACCTAAACCGCATCGGCAACATTGTTCTCGCGACCTGTCGTGGCTGATTAGAGGCAGATATGCCGGGAAAAGCAATCAGTTAAGATTTTTGTACCCTGTACCCATGGATGGGTATAATGGTTGTGGACATATATTTATAACAGGTCGAAGGCGGTATCTCGACTGCATAAAGTATACTTATTCTTGGTCAGCATCAATGACTTGGCCATTGATCGGCTGATCTAGCCACATCCTCAGAGCTAAATAATAAAGCTAAAAACTTAAACATTTTAATTCAATTATCTTTTTGTTATTTGTGATTTCAGGTTGTTAAGCATTGATATTAATTGTTCAGAAAAATCAACTGTATTGATCAGATTCGAAAGTATAAAAAGTTAAATTTATAAAAGGTTCTTAACTTAATGAGCTTAATGAAAAGGAAACTGTTTATTTATTGCAAACTACTTTTCTCAAAATATCTGTGCTTCGCTTTGTGTACGCGTGAATCGGAGGTTGGTCTCCAAGCTGAGTATAGGATATCTCTTAGTCGAACACTCCCGGCCAGAGCACTGTCACTTCGTTTTAATTAGCCCAAGCACGTGGCCCGGCTATCTGCATTATATTTTTCAAAATGCATTGCGCGAGTGATTTAATTAACTGTTTTTTAATTGAAATAAACAAAGTAACAACTTTTTCACCTAATCAGACAAAAATACTTGACCCGGTTATTCCCATTTCATCGCCTGGTGTAAATAATCGCCATCGGGGCTCACATAGTTCTTGATGGGAGGTGTTGCAACGGGCCCTTTCACTGAGACACCCAACAGTTTCATGTCCATTTCGATGGCTGCCTGGTAAAGCTCTTCAGATTCACGACGGAGCTCCTCTAGTGCTTTGTTCTGCGACTGCATTAGGCGGTCAATGATTTGGAAATCCGCTACTTTCTCATCGTGCTTGTAGTGCGCCCATTGTTTCCTTAGCAGTGCTCGCTGCTCCAGCTCCGCACTGCCCAGGGGCGCTAGCTTACGTTCCCGTTTTCTGCACACAAGTACAATTAAAAAGGAAAATTAGTGATATGTGTTCTATGTGAAGCATCCAACTTACGCCTTGTTGTCAATCAGATCCAATGGTACCTCGAGCTCTTCCACTGGCTTCAGCTGGCGCGCATTTTTCTCTAGCCTTCGTATTTGCTTTTCGATTTTCTTTTTCTTGCGGTCCTCCCTTTGCTTTATAACTTGCGGGTCAATCTTTTTCTTCTTTTTCAATGGTTCCGCGCACAGCACGGGCGTCGTGTGCAGAAAACGTGTGGTAAGAGTGCTGCTCTGCAGACTCAACCTATTGGTGAATTAAAGGTGTATCTTGCTTATGAGTTTGTTATTAATCCACGTTGTGTTTGAACAATTACCTGGAAAGAGCGCCAATCAACGACATTTCTGGTAAACAATAAAGTTAAGCCGAAACACCGTTTGCGTAATGTGCTGCTTCTTCCCGTATGTTGGTGTCATCGATTATCGATATCCTAACATATGGTCAGGGCTGTAACACATGTGCAGCGCAGCGGTGTGACCAGACTATCATTTTCAAATGTTTGGAAATACGGTAGCTAACGGATTTGTACGCCGACATATAAAACACCAAGTAAAAGGACACCCAAAATTCTCCAGTTTGCATATTTCTATTGTATGTTTATTTTTAGTAAAACATTTCAAACCCTGTTAAAAATGAATCTTACTTAATTAAGAAAATAAAATTATATTTTGTTATTGGTAACAAAAAGATCCTGGCTGTTTAATTTCCAAAGCTAATCGGCACGTCTATTTTCAAAACGAAACTGCCTTAAATTATATTTTATCTTAGTGATATTTTTTGAGAAGACTTATTTAAGTTTTTACCACCCCTCAGCAAATGAAACAACTTATTCTTTTTACTATTTTTATACGATTTTAAAACTTTATTTTTAAAGATGAAAATAAACAATATACTTTTATTATGTGTTTTTTTGTTTTAGTAAATTTTACATAATTTTCAATAAAATAAGTAGTTTTTGGTTTTTTTTTGTTTTCGATTAAAAATGTTATATTATAGTTTAGTGTTTTGTTGTTGTTTTTACCATTTTCTTTCCTTCACGCATTTATTTGTTTGTTCTTTTTGTTTTATTCCTTACAGTTGTTGCATAAATATAAATTTATGTAATCATATTTGCTTATATCCCAAATATTTAATTTTCCTTTTACAATTTTTTGTTAATGCTGTGTTACGTTCTATGGTGTTTGGTTTTTTTTTTGTTTTTTTTTATATATATTTTTTAGATCTAAATGCTGTCTCGAAATACAAATCAAATGTTTCAAATTTTGCTTTACGAGAAAATTACAAATTTTGTGCGAGTTTGCATGCTTTGCTTTGCTACACGGTCCAGACAAATGTTTTCGAAGATTCCAAAATGTACACCAAAGCAAAGTTAGTAATTAGAAAACGGACCCGATACCAAAACCGAAACGTACCAATATGTATGCGTGTCTATTTGCTGCGAACACATACATTTAGTTGACTTTAAATTCCTGCATTTTGTTTTTGCTTTTGAAATGAGTTAATCATATATAGTTAGTATATCATGCATTGTACGCAGTCATCATGAATTCTGAAACTTTTGACTTTTTTATGCATCTTGCGTATTACATTCATATATGTTTATATGTTAATTGTGGTAAATAGTAATGTGTGTGTATTTCTGCTCTTTGGGGGGTCTCGTAAAGGGTTATGCTCGTCTATTGTTATTACATATACTTATAATTTAAATTGTCTGTCATCTTTTTCTGATCTCTCACTGCTGTCTTTCTTTCCACGAAGTGTTGAAAGTATAGTTTTACATATGTATGTACGTTAATTTCGTTTTAATACTCTGAATTGAAAATAGGAATACCAACATTGTCTCTTTAAGGTTGTCAAGTTGGAATTTCGAAAATATGATTCGTGCCAGGCTCTGTTGTTTTGTTGGCTTTCAATTTCGCTTAGTAATCAAAATATATATTCAACTAATTGTGTTTTAAAGTTTAAATTAAAATAAAAATCGTATATGCATTTGAGGGACTTTTTACACATTTTAACAGCGCTCTAAATTTGCTGTTATTTTCATATTCAAAAGTTCAGTTTGCGTGCTTACTAATTGATAGTTTGGTAAATTTTTGAAGCCCTCAGAACTTTGGTTATTTAGAGCGCCTTAAATGCCGCTTATTTTATAATTACATTATAAAAGTTATTTCTAAAGTTGTTTGTACTATTTCTTGGAAATAATTCCGGTCTATTGTTGTAGAACTCAAAATATTCGATTTTTTGTTCAGTTTTTGTTTTTCATTTTTTTCGGTAAAATTAAAACAAATTTACTTTTGTAGTTAATTTTTGTTTGACTTGGCTCTGAAGTTAAGAATTTTACACTTTCGCATCAATCAATCGAAAACGATGCGTTTTACTTTTACCTAAAGTACATAAATTTCAAAGTCGTAATATTGCCGAAATGGTTTATACATTTAAAATGTTCTAAGCAAAACCCTTGCACATTTACTCCTGTTCCTGCTTTCGATCCATATATGTATATACGTATACACATTGATGAAAAGAATAATTGGATTTGTTTTGTTTTGTTTTGTGTGTGTTGTGTTTAGCTTCGAAATCGTAAATCGTAATTCGTAATTCGTAATCGATAAATGAATATTCATACATACTTATATACATAGTGTGTGCGTCTAAACACCGTTAAATGAATACATATTCATAAATTAATGTTAATGTTCGTAAATTGTAAATTTTAAATTTTGCTAATTTTCGCTAGTTGTTTTTTCTTCAAAATGTTTCGAAGTATGTAAAACTCACAACTCAATATTCTAAACTGAATAATGCAAATATAGGGTTTTTTTTTAAATGTTTGTGTGTGCGTGTGTGGGTGTTTGAAATGGGGAAAGAAGCACAAAAGGGACATTCGTATTTACTTTGTTTCCTCTTAGTCTTTTAGTTTTGTATGCGCCTCCGTTCACTGTGAACTACTTGCTTTTCACAATGTACGATATAGCCTCTATCTCCTATATATGTAGATGCTTCGTATGCACATGCAAATATTCAATTTTCGGTTTTTTCTTTTTTCGTATTTTGGTTTTTTATTTTTGTTTTTTTTTTTGTTATTTTTGTTTTTTTTTTTTGTATCGGTAGTTGAGTTTAGCTTAAATTTAGTTGCATTATAGCTTATTGCCGCCTCTTATGTATGCCGTTCTTAGTTCTCTTGCAATCGTTTAGCTTAACTTTCGAGTTAAATATGTATGTATTTTATTTCCACCTAAGATCTAAACTAAATGTAGTATAGTGTATTGTGTGTACGTGAGTGTGTGTGTGTGTGTACGTGTGGGATAGAAAGTAATACATTTATTAATGAGCAACTCAGCGCTTTATGGTAGGTATATGCCTCGTAAGTAGTCAATGTATATCCAAACCTTTTAGTTTCTAAATACTAAATCATTAATTTCATACATCATGTTTGTCTAAATCGAGTTTTTGTGTGTTCATTTTTGTTTACATACTATAACTAAATACACGTATATGTTTGTTTACTTAGATAGTCAATGATAACTTTGCTAACTTTGGGGTTCGGGTATGGGAGAACTTAAGATTTGCGCTGCAGTATCCTTGATAAAAATTGTTTTTGTTTTTACGTTTAACATAGGATACTGGTGGGTGGTCGTGATCCCGAAGAGACAGTGTGGCCAGGCCAAATGCTGAACAGTTTTGGTATTTGCTTGAATGCTGGTCTATTTGGAGCCCTTATCATTTTTTTTTGCTTAGATTTTTAAATTTGTTTTATCTTTTTACAATTTTTAATTTTTTTATACAATTTTATTAATAATTTCATTTGGTTTTTGTTCGTTCGTTTGTTTGTTTTTAGTTACATAAAAAATTAACAGTTTTTTTGGTTTTTACTTTTTTTGTTTACATGAAGGCACTTTAGATCGGACGTTGTGGCCCCATTTCAAAAATTGCTTTTAACTTTTGCTTTACTCGTTATCACTTTGGTTTCTGTTCTTGTTCTTTGGTGTTTGGTGCGTGTGCGTGGAGACGTAGTCGCAAAATAACAAATTAACAACAAAAGCGTAAGTAATCGAAAGTTGTTCGAAACTCGCCGAAAGATACGTTCGAAATGTTACCGAAAATCTTTAATTCGAAACTTGTCTTTTGCTCTGCTTCTGCATCTGCATCTACTATATATGAATACAATATATACATATATTCTGTTGCCTTTTACCATTTGTATTTGAATTTTGTATTGCCTTCAGTGCTATGGATGCAAAACGGTCATGGATGTCCAGATATGCAGGCAGTCCAACCCATCAGTTCCAGTTCGGGCTACTGCCATGCAGTTTGGTTTTATTTCAGGCTTGAGAACTGTCAGCGCTTTGGCCTGGCACAGATATCAGTTATCTGCTGGTGGTCTCTTCTTGTTTGCATTAAATTGTGAAAATAGGTGAAAATATCATTTACTGCTTAAGTTCTTTGTTGCCATGCTGTAACGGATATAACTAAGAAAATTGCCGTTAAAAAGTCTATACCAATTAAAACCCGGTTGTTTCAAATAATCTGTTAATTGAATGGGAAATTGAGCGCAAATCTTAGATCATCACAAAGTTCATCAACTGAAGGGGGGAAGTCGGGTACACTTTATATTCATTCATATATTACATATGTCTAGTGGATATACCATACGCATTATTAGAACTAATTGTTAGGGACTGAATTTCGATTTAAGATTTTATTATTTTCTTGTCTACAATTTTTACATACACTTCTTAATTTCATAAAAATGTTTGCCTCATCATCATCTAACTTAAGTACTGTCCACGATTTTGTTTTTTATACATCTAAACATTTACAAAGGGTTCAATAACACAAAATTTTTAGCATATTTTTGTAAGTGTTTTTTCATTGTGGTTTTTTTTTATTTGGGCATAATAAAGTAGAGAAAACCTTTGCTATTTTTGTGGTTCTGGATCTGTTCTGCAATTTTTGCTGCTTTTCTTCTAAGCTTCAAATCGCAAGTTTTCCAGTTCGTAATTTAGTTGAATTTGTTTTATATTATTTTATTTCTTTTTTTTTTGAATTTTGAAATCTGCAGCGCCTTTTGACGATGATTTTGAATTTTGTTTTCTTTATTTAAATTTTTCGTTTTTGTATTTTAATTTTATTTTCAATTTGTTGCTGTTCCTGTCATAGCAAATGCATTTTTGGACAGTGTACGTCCAAACGTGCTCCGCTTGTGAATTTGTTGACTTGTCATGTTATTTATATAATTTAAGGCAGATTTTCCACAAAATAAAATCGGGCTTTAAATGGAAATAAAAATTTGCTTTGATATTAGACTTAAATTAATTCATGCAATAACTACCAGGAGTATCGAAAGTTGCGTTTTCTTGTTTGTTATATAAAATTTACACCGTTTTTTGTTTTGTTTTTTGTTTCCATTTTTTTAAATGTATTTAAATATAAGTTTATGTCATTAAGGTTGCATTTGGTTTTCTTTTTATTTATGTTCTTAAAGATAAGGCGCGAAGGTGCTTAAAATAAGCTTGTACTTTTTTCTTGATATTTTCCAACACGTTTTCAAAATTTTTATCAATTTTTGAATTTTTTTTTAGCCTTGAGCAGAGTGTGAACCCTGCGTGTTCACGTGTTTCCCTTTCTGACTCCGTCTGCTAGTTTACTTACGATTTAAATTTTGCTTTACGAAATTTTGTTTTCCAAAATTTTGTAATTTTGCATATAATTTTTGGATTTTGAGTTCTTTTTTCCATTGCCTAAAGTCTAAAGAATTTTAATTAATTTTTTGTTTTTGGTTTTTTTTTTTGGTTTTGTAAATTTGTTGTCCTGAACTTTACACCGAGAGAGAATTATCCAAACATGGCCGAGAGTTTACAATTTTGTTCGTTTGTTTTCATTTAATCATTTCTGTTTTTGTCATCACCATTTTTGGGTTTTAACGCGTTATTCATTGTTGTTCATGTTGTTGTTGTTGTTGCTGTCATTGAAAAGTACAATTTTCAATTTGTTCAAGTAATTAAATAAATAAATATAAAACATAATTATAATTAAAAACTAACAAGTTTTGTTTGTTTTATAAAATGCTGCCTGTAAACTATTTTATTTAATTTTTATTTTTGTTACTTTTTTTTAATTTAGATCATTATTTGCCAGTGTTGCAAACGCTTGCCAAATACAAGAGTTTTTTTTTATCGCCAGTTAATTTTTTGCTAGACATTTTTATTTTGATATCCAAAATGCTAAATGCTGAATTTCCGTGTGTCCAAAGTTTTTAATTTTTTTATTACCTCGTTATATATACATATATATGCATATATACATATATAAGTATGTATATATAGGAACATTACCGAAATATGTTTATATTTAATTTTACACTTATACCTAAAACTTAATTTTTTTTGCTTTTCGTCTGGCGTTGTTGAACACTAGTCTTTGGCAAGCGGTCGAAACACTGGCAGCGCGTATTTTGTCATTGTCATTTTAATGTAGTTTGCGTCTTCTGTTGTTCCGAAATATACGCCAAAGTCTTTGCCGAGAGTAATGTCCCTGAGGAACTATATATTTATTTTTGTTTTTTTAGTTTGCACTTCTGCACTAATGCCGAAAGTTGTCTTTTTTTTGGTTTTTTTCGTCTTCTGTTACTGTCTAAGCCGAAATATTCTTGCTCGAAACTGTTTCCTAGAAGAGATTTATCTAATGCGATACCACTTGAGCATGTTGCCGAAAAGCTCCTCCCATCGAAATGTTTTGCTGTCATTTAGGAAATTCAATTCCAACATTTTAAGATTCCGTTTTATAATAAATATCATACTTCTTTAATTAATTTTGTAGTTTGCGTCAAAAAGTATGCTATATAAAAGTTATTGAAATTACCGCGGAATTGAAATTCGGCACAAGCATTTAAATATGTAAGTAGTTTCTACAATATTACGTGTATACCCGTTAAAAGTATGTTTTAAAATGATTTATTTTTTGTTTTGGTGTTTTATTTTTCGATTTTTTCTCTGGTTTTGGTTTTGTTGTATAGTGTATGAGTATGTTAGTAGCTGAAAAATAATAAGTTGGCTAATTGGTAACTGGTTGGCGTTTAATTAATTTCTAATTGTAGTTGTTAGCTGTTGTTATTGTTGTTAATTGAACGGCATTTGGTTGTTCTTCTTGTTGTTTTGCTGTTGTGTTGTTGTTGTTGTTGGCTGGCGGAAATTTCTATTTCTTTTAGTTAGTTAGTTAGTTAGTCGGTTTTGCGAACTATGTAAGTTATGTTCTATATGCGATTTGCTTTGTGTCCATTTGCTTAGTTAATTGAAAAATAAATGAATTACGACTGCTAAACTATGAGTAGAAATTTATGTTTGATTTTGGTTTTTGCTTTTGCTTTTTCATATTTTTCATTCATCTTTTTATCCTGTTAGTATGTAATTTATTTAGTTATACTTATGCTGACATTGACATTTATTTTTCTGACTGCTGTGTGTGTGTGTTTGTGTGTGTAGTGAACTGTATGTGCAAAAAAATTAAACCTAAAGGCGGCGCCTCTCCGATTCGACGCGTACAATTCCATTTTTGTATACGTTTCGTTTATACGTGTAAGTAAAAAAGCATACAAATATCATACGTATTTTTGAATTGAGTTTTAGTTTCTGTTTTATGGATTGGAACATTTTTCTGACTTTTGACTGTTGATGTTTCTGTTTTGCAGTTATTGTTGTTATTTTGGGTTTGCTTGGTTTCTGGTTCCTGTTCAACATTTATTGCATACTTTGCTGCATATTTGAAGATCGCTATTTTGTTTTTATTTTTTGTTTGTTTCTTGTAATACATATTTAAAATAGCAACTACCTTTATTTTTATTTCGTATGTTTTTTTCTGTTTACTTCATCTTATATAGTTAATAAGTTATATATATTTATAGGGCATGTGGCATGATGCATATATGGGTAATATGTGTGTTTGTGTGGGGGAAGGCTGGGCATTTGGTTCGTGGGCAGATTCCGGGCAAAAGGCGATCTTTTATCACACGCCTAGTACACGCGGAGAAAATTGAGCGCAAATGAATTTATTCTCTTTATTTTGTGTGTTGCATACCATTTGAATGGCTTGGTTTCAGTGTATTTCTTCAGTGTACATTTAGAACATTAGTTAGCTATGCTGAAATACGGTTTACGACGTCTAGAGTATGTATTCTATATATTGTATATATATGTATGTATATAGTTACTTATATCATAAATATTACCGGCACTATTGTTCAGAACTGAAAGTCATTTTGTTTTGATAACGCGCAAAATTATAGCAAAATGTAGCCAAACTGGTTGTTGTTGTATTAACAGAATATATATATATCCTCCTATAAGCTAAAAGAACCTAACTCATATAATTGATATAATAGGTATTTAAAACGTTTTTGCTTTTTATATTTTAGTTTATGTATTTATTTATTTTTTTTGAATCTGTTTCAACTTATTTTCAGGCTTAAACTGTTTTCGTTGCTGTTCGCTCCTCTTCTACTCCACTCCACTCCTACTGAAACTAAATATAATCTTTGTATGAACCTTGAACTAAAATAAACAGCATTTTGCAGCTGTTGTTGTTGTATCTAAATAACTGAGGCATTTGTAAACAGAAAACTGGTTGAAAACTGTGGCAACGCTCAGTGGCGAGCGTTGCCATTTTGGCTTTGTCTATTTCACTATTTGTAACTTAAACGGTAAATTGTTTCTGTGAAAGGCAACTGTTGCGCAAGGAGCTACCGCCCGCTCCTGGGGGGGAGTTGTTGCTGGGCAGCGGCTCTTGCTCGGTTTGTTTGTCGTTTGCTATATTTAGAGATTGTTTTGTATATGCTATTGTAAAAAATATTATTATAAATATTTTTTTGTTTTTGGTTTTTGCTTTTCGTTTTGTTTCACTTACGTTTTAATATTGACTTACATTTTGCTTACAAGGTTACGGTTGTTGTTCTTCTTCTTAGTTCTTTGTGGATGTTCTCGATTTTGATTCGTTTCGCTATTGCAATACATACTAGAGATTTTGGTTTTGGCTTTCTTATTACTTGTTAGAGCGGTTTCTTGTAAACTTATATTATTATAAAATATCTGATCACATTTGTTTGCAGTCTCTGTATAAATATTGTTGTTGCTTTTAATTGTTTTTTTTTTGTTTTGTTTTGTATTCATTATTTATTTGGTTTAGTTTTTACATTTTTTGTTTTGTTTTTTGTTTAATACATATTTTACACACGCACAAGGGGCGTGTCACCTACGTCTTGTGTCGGTTTCGCTTTTGTTTAAAAGTTAAAGCGAAAGAAACAACAAAACTGAAAATCAACTGAAAATAGGAAACTGAAAATCTTTTATCATATATCATTTGATAAAATTGCGTTTTTCGTTTGCTCCTACAGTTTTTACAAAAAATTTTTGTAGAATTTTGACAAACGTCTGAGGCGATTTCTGACAAGCGACGCATTTTTTTCTTTTTCTGCAATGGGTATCTATGTGGTATTTCAATAGATGCTTAAAACTTGACGACTATTGGCGCAGCGGTGCAACAGAATATTGTTCAACATCAATTCAACATCATTGTCATCATCTGATCGATTCGTGGTGCCAATATTTGCTTTTTGTTTGGTTGTACTTCTGTTTTACGGCGGTTTGGCGCCTCTTTAATTCTCGTAGAATTACAAAGAAGGCGCCCTGGGAAAATAAGAATAATATTACTGGGCTATTGTCTGTGGCTCGCTGAGGCGCACATATCGAATTGCTTGTTCAATTTATCGCTTGTTTATTGTTGTTGTATATATATATATATATATTTTTTTTTGTGTGAGAGTAAACCAAAGGAGCTTGCAGTTTTCTTTTCAAACAATTCTGTTGCATACGCAGACGTCCTTGCCGCACGCGTCCTTGCCAGAAATTGCGCCAGTTCAACGCACGCAAAGCTTGTGGTTCATATCAATTGATTGATTGAGTTTTCGTAAGAGAATTGTGAAACAAAAGGTTTATTTTCTTTGTTTGTCTTTTTTATCACTTATTTTGTTGTTGCTGTCTATTTTAGCTGCTGAGTCTTGATACTGTTTAGGCTTTCGGCTGGCTTTGATAGGTGGCAGGTGGCATGCGGACACGTGCCACACACTTTACAATGTCAGGAGCTCTTGCACGAGCACATGGGCTGGGCGAATGTTTATTTGTAGCAGGCAGGCATCTTTGGGTCTTCCAGTCTTTCAGTCTTCGAGTCTTCTCATCTATAGCGTTCAATATTCTTGTGGGTACTATTGTTAATTTCATTTGTGGCATGTGCTTGTGCACCCCTCCATTGTAGGCGTGGCATGCCGCATACACCCCTCAGAACCATCATATCATAGCAAACCAGCTGGCAGTCAGCTCTGTTTTAAAACTCAAAACATAAATGTTGCTGTTGTTAAATTGGGAACACAAAATGTTGTGAATGTGAACTAAAAGTTTTGGCTTATTATGCTAATTGGCTATTGCTGTTATGGTTGATTCATAATCGATCTTTCGTATTTAGTATAAAAATATAAATAGTTTTATAAAAATTTATTGGTATGTATTTGTTGTTCTGGTTTTTTTTTTATTTTTATTTGTTGTTGTATTGTACTATAAATTATCCCGGTACGCGCGGTTGGCACGTTTTGACTATTGCAAATGAAACTGTGGCATAAAATTCTTTCGACCTTTGATTTAGTCATTGAAAATTCAACTATATAAACACTTATAATATTTATATATTATATATTTTATATATGTATATTATGTTATATTGGGTAAATATCATGTCATTCACGTTTAAAATTTGAACTTAGGATGGCTTAAAGAGTCAACAGAAAAACACGTTTCCTTATTGGGTTTTTGGTTTTGTTTTTATGTTTTTTTTTGATATGTGTAGACAACCCAAAAAAAGTTGCTGCTGGAAGTGCTGTGTGTGTTTGTTGTTGTTGTAGTTATAATAATGTTTGGTTGTTGTTGGTGTTCGTTAATATTGTCACATTGAATTGGGCTTGTTGTTACTTTGTTGCTGTATATGCGTTTCAGTAAAAATAAATTAGAGATTAACTCAAAAATATCACATACGAGTTGTGTATGTTTCCCTGGCTATTGTTGGCTGTTAAAACTAAATTTTCGAATTCTTAGTTATCAATTTGTTTCTTGTTATTTGTTTGTTAATATTATTATGGTAAATGTTATGCAACTTTTATATATTTTTATACTTTTACTTCTTGCCTCACAAACATGTGCAGCATATATGTGTGTATGTTGTGTGTGTGTGAATGTGTTATATATATATATCAATCGAATTTTGAATTTTTATTTAGTTGTTGTTTTCATTGTTTTATGATAAGCCAAAAATTTTAACATCTTTTTAACTTTAAAACTGAGGATGCTTAAAATTGTTGTTTGTTATTAACTGAAAAATTGTTCAGTAATTGTAAAAATTTCATTTATTTTAACTTAATCCGTTTGTTTGCAGCACAGTGTGCGCCAAAAGTATGCACATTCTATGCTGCTCTATTGCAGTTGTTAACTGAAAAGTCGGCACATCCTTAAGGATGCGGCCAAAAATTGGTATTCTCTGATACTCTACTCCAAATAAGTGATAAAAACTTACATTATTCTCGAAACATTTTGTTTTCTTTTCATTGGTTTTCGGGTCAAAATTATTCAGAATTTTGTGAATCGCGTTCGCTACTAAAAAAACGCAATCATTTTAAGTATTCGTTTTCGCTTTTTTGGTTTTTTTTGTCTTTAGTTTTGTTTTAGATTTGATTTCTTTTTGATCTTTTTGGTTTGTTTTTACCTAAACTGCAAAATTGTGTGCTCACTTTTGTTATATTTTCGTTATTTTTGTGATCAGATGTTTTCCAAAACAAGGATGTTTAACTTACTTAAATAGAATGCAAGTACATATCAATATTATGATTTGAAATTTCATTCTGCTATTTGCCAAAGTCTTCTGTGGTATTTGATATACATATATGTCTGTCTGAGATACAATTGTATCTGTAACTTTATGTATGTATCTGTTGGATATATATATTTTTTTGGCACATGTTCTCGAAACTCGAAAATCATTTGCGCGCATTTTCAATGCAGTAAAGCTTTGTGTATAAGGATTGCCCTTGCCCTTGACTGAGTTTTGTTTGGGTTGGTTGGTTTGGTTGATTGGATGGTTGGTGTTTGTGTGGATTAATGGGGGCTTATTATGCTGTTTAGGTTTAGCTTTAGGTTTGTTTGCTTATGCTTAAACTGTAGTAATATTTAATTACGTGTATGTAGTTGTATTTAAATGTGATTTTATGTACAAATTTGACCAATTGTTCTTCTTAAATTTTTTCATTCAGTATATGCGGTAATCGGTATTTTGGTATTTTGCGGTAATAATGCTTTAAAATCTAGTTAAAATTGCATATGGCTGCATCTGCATTTATATTTGTTATTTGGTTTACTTGTAGTATATATTTTTTTGTTTTGTTTTGTTTTGTTTTTAGATTATGTGTAGTTTTTCATTATGCATTAAGTTTAATTTGCTGTGCTTATGCTCACAATCAGTTAATCAGTAAATTAAATTATTTTGCTTTCGTTTTCGGTCTGTGACAGTGCTGCTTCGCAACACTGTAGCTGCCGCACAGTGCGTTCACCAACACTGCGCGTTGTGCTTATCCGTTTTATTTTTGGGTTGTTTACTGGTTTACCTGTTTACCTGTCTGGTTGGCTGTTTGGATGCCGCCATGTGGCTGCAATCACTGCGTTCTGTTCTGCGATTTGAAGTTTGTTGTCGGTTTGCTGGTTTTTGGCTGGCTGGTTACTTGCTTGCTTACAAGTAGTCGATGCTTATGCTAATGTCCTGGCCTCTCCCTTTACCCAGGATGTAAACTGTACTTGGCTGCATTTGCGCTGTGTTTTTTTTGTTTTTTGGTTGGGGCCATAAAAGCAGTTGCAATCGGTTATATAAATGATTTCAACAGTTCTCCAGGCTATGGCTTTCGATATATGTATTTCTTTTGGAATTTATCAATACCAAAATGTCACTCATGTAGTAGAAACCAAAACGCAATTTTAGCGCCTCAAAAGTTCAGTGCCAAAGAGTGTGAATATTGTTTTAAAACTGCCGCTGCCTTTATGTACCCCATCGATAAGAATGTGTTGTATAAAAAAGATTTGCTTACCGTAAGTTGTGCTTGTGATTTGGTTAGATTTTGTTGTGTTGTAGTGTTCGTGAAGGCCAATCAATCCGGTGGATACAAAATTTTTCTCTGATAAATGCCAAAAGTTATGATCGAAATTTTCATAATTAAAGTAAAGTAACATAAAATATTTTAATAAACAGTGCCAAAGTTGGAAGCAATTTTGTAAAGAAAAAGCAAGCGCCGTTATTCGTTTTTGTTTTTGTTTTTTCTTTTTCAATGAATTTTGTTTATTAACCAATTATTAATATGCCTTTTTTTTGTTTTGTTTTTGTTCACTTATAGTATAATTATGTATGTAAGTATAAATGTATGAAATATGTACGTATGTATGTCAATTTATATAGTATATGTAGTTGTATGTATGTAGTTGTGTATTGTATTTGTTGTTGTTCTTCTTCTTCTTGGTACGCAAGTAAAGTGCTAATTAAATTGTTGTAAACTTTTCATTTCTTAATTAACTCATATTGAATGTCGTCAATAAATGAGCTATGACAATCTGTTTTTTTAATAGTGGTGTGTTCTTACTAAATCTACACAAGTAAATAAATTGACAACTTAAAACGGAACTGAACTTTAATTTTGTAAATTTTGTTTTGTTTGGTTTTTGTATGTTCATTGTTTTTAAATTTAGACGGTTCATTGGCGAGTTTTGGCTTTTCTCGTTTGTGTCGCTTTTCATCTCCATATCAAAAATGTTGAATATCGACTTGCTTAATTTATAAAATTTTGCCTAAAGTTTTTTGTTAGCCGAAAGTTTTTGTAGCATTTGTTTATTGTTAATACGCCTTAAATTGCCTAAAGGGGTTTTTCATTTTTAATTTCGATACGATTTTTTGCTTTCAATTAACTATTTTTACAATCAATAATTTCGTATGGCGGCTCGCGTTGCCAGTGGGCGTGGCCACCAGGCCACGTTGCCGCCATATTGGTATTTACCGAAACAATAATGCAGTTTAATGTTTCTTTCTATCTTTTTTTTTTGTTTTATCACAAAATCAGTTACAATTGTATTTAAATAAATTTTTCGTCAACTTCAGTGCCAAAAGATTTTTAGTTTCGTTTTCGATTAATAAATTTTGTAAAGGCATTAACAATCAACGAGCTTTCAATTTTGAGTTTTCAATTTAGATCTGTATTTGGGGCAAGTGTGAAATGAATAAAAGCAACATGAAAATCAAATCAAGTAGAAATTAATAATTTTGTATTTAGCCAATATTATCATTTTTTTGTACGCTTTGTTATTCTAGTTATGAGTTTGTTTTCAATTAAAACTTAAATTTTTCTCAATTTTTTTAAAGAAATTTTAGTTTGAATTTCAATTTCAAGTTTAATTTTCAAACTTTTTTTTTGCATTAGATTAGGAAACTCACCGTTTATACTTGTTTAATTTTGTGATAATTACGCCAAATCGCATAAAATTTTGTTTAGTTTACCATATATATGTGGTTTAGGCCTAAAAGTTGTTAGTTCGTTTCAATTTCGCTTTAGCTAAAATTCGACTATTGTTAAAATTTTGCTTAATCATTGGGTTGCCAAAAGGTTTGCATTATGTTGTGGTACATATCAGCTTAATACGCGTCTAGTACTCCTATATAAAGCGGTGTTCTTCCGACTCTAATCATTAAATTGCAGCCAAAAAGTGCTAGTGGGCGTTAGGGGCAGAGAACTAGGGGGTAGCTGGAGCCGGCTCGTGAACAGCTCAAAGCACATGATGGGCCGAAATTGTTGTGTTTCGAATGGTTGCCGCAAAGTTGTTGAGGAATATTTCTTACTTATTTTTAAGTTCGATATTTTAGCGATGTATTTCTATGTTTGCATGCTTTGATGAATGTTGTTGTTGTCGATGTTGTTGTTGTTATAAGAGTGCTGCATTTGGTGTTGTGCAGCACTCGTTTGCCCGCCCTTGACGATCAGAGCAGGCAAACATATCCCTCTTAACCCGCCCACTTTCCATGCTTGGTATGAAATGAAAGTGCATATTGAGGCACACAGCCGGCGGCGGAAAGGAGAAATGAAACAGCAATAAACTTATGATTGATAACATACAAGAAAAAGAAAGTCAAATGTTAGGTTTACAGTGATTTGTTTTTTTTTGTGTGTATATATTTTGTATTTGGTTTTTGTATTTTTGTTGCAACTTAAGGCCAAGTAAATTAAACTAAACATAAACTTAAATCGAATGCTATTCAACTAAACGTATAAGTATGTACATAAATAACAGACTAGTGTGTGTGTGTGTTGGTGTGTTGGGGTGTGTGTTTGTGTATGTTGGTATTTAAAAAATTAATATGCGTGCACAATTTGGTGCGTTTAAAAATGATTAATTAAACATGGGGCACGTTTTAAAAAAATAAATCGCATTCAAATTCAGCTCATTAACAATAAACTTTGGTCATATATTTGCATAACATTAAATAAATTTTAGCTACCCTAACGCCCGCTGCTTATACAAATTATTATTAATTTTCCTTTTTAAAATACTACGCTTTCTTATTACTTTTTTTTTGTTTTTTTTTTTAAGTTTTCTTTTCTTTTTTATAGACATCCAATTATACTTAATTTTAAAAGAAAGAAAGCAACCTGAACCTGGTTTATTTAATTTATATTCTTGTTGATTTAAGCGAGAGAATTGCACAACACTTTTTTAAAGCTTGCGCAAAGCTGGCTCGAAAGACGTACAGAAAAGTTTGTCTGCAAGTGGAGCTGATCATTTTCAGCTCCAGCTGAAAAGAACTTTTCAAACGGCTAAAAACACACTTTGAATTTTGCGAAGACTGTACCGATGTGTATTAGTATGTGTGTGTGTGTGTGTTTGTATGTGGATTGTGTGTATATGTGTGGAATATGTGTCAACTTTCGGTAGATTATAAGATGGCTCAACTATGTATGTATTTGTATAATATACGTATTGTAAAAATATTTTTTAAAAAATTTCAACTAGCAAACCAACGGTCAGAGTACAGTTTACACTCTGTATAGATACATTAATAGTGTGTCTGTGTGTGTCGAGTGTGTTGCTGTCTTTACCGGCTCAGGTTTTAAATTTGCACTATATTTTTCTTGTTCTTTTGTTGGCATAACATTTGGTAGATGATCAAATGCGCTGCATACTTTTCAGCGCTCATATCTTTGGCTGAGGCTTGTACAAGTGTATGTGTGTGTGTGTGTGATTGTTGTTGTTGCATCAAACCTAATGCGAATTGCGGCTATATTTGTAATCGTGGCGACGGCATTTTCGAAATTTTTGAAAAAATATTTTACGGTTCTACAGAATATTTTTTTTCGGTTGCAATTTGTTTTGTTTTTATCTCCATTCTTTTTTTTAGCTTTTCTTATAATTTTCGACGAGAGGCCTAAAAAATGCGAATACCTAAGAAAGTGTTGCCTCTGGTTTGGGTGTTCGTAATACAATGCTATCATTGATTATATCCAGTTGTATTTCTTACGTAAATTTAGCTTTTTAACTTTTGCTTTCGCTTCGCTTTCGGCATTGTTGTTGCTCTTGCTGTTGTTGCAGTAGTTGTTGCTGTTAGTGTAGTTGTAGTCGTAGCAGGGTTCGTAGGATGATTCAGGGGCGGTGGCATCGTTGGCATAGCCAACTCCTCCACTTATTCCAGCTGCTCTAAAAAATTCGGCGACTTGAAGTATTCGGGCACGGGATCGTCCATGCGTGAGATAATTTTGTATATGGATTTCTTCCACGATTGCTCGGTGTCTTTGCCACCCTGTATTGCACGGAAAAATTCACGCAGTGTCTGTTCGACCACAAATCGAAAATTTTGGGGTACCTGTGGGCGTGGGCGGAGTCGAAGGCGAACGATAACATTAGAAAAAAGGTCACGGCAGCGAAGCTCGATGTGTTAGTGTTGAATGAATTAGCGTGGGTGTGTGTGTGTGTGTGTGCGTGTGAGTGTCAGAAGTGTGCCATAGTTTATATCTCATTCTTTACACACTCACAAGCACACAACACTCTGTAAGTGTTGTTATTAACAGAGCTTTAATTACACAATTACCATGCCAACCAATTCTCAATTACAATTATAATTCCAATTACTTAAGTATTACAATAAAATGGAAAATAGTTGTGGAAAGTAACTGGAATTGAGAAGTGTTTGGCTTTTTGTTTCAATTACTTTCAGTAATTAAAAGTAATTACAGCTCTGGTTGTAAGAGTGTTTGTTGCATACCTCAATGTGATTATTGCGATTGTAGTGCAAATTGAGCACGCGATATAATTCACTATCTCCAGCAATCAACAGATCATCGGGTGTCTTGATGCCTTCAGTGACAGCTTGTCGTGCATATTTCTCCATTTGTATGTAGTAGAATTCTCTGCAGATGCGTAGATGAGGAATGTTTGGATTTGGTCAGTATACTAAATAGCTATGCTTTGGTTTGGTTTTTGTTTTTTTTTGTTTTTAGATTTTTTTTTAGTATTTTTTGACAGCATTCAAATTTACGAAATCAAAGTAAAATATACAAAATTAATAAAGAGTTATAAAATTAAAGAAACACAAATGGTGGAGAAAATGAAACACAACTGAATTCGAATTTAAAAGTAAAAAAACTTTCCTCATGCATACAAAAATACACCCAAAACGAAGTTTCCACTCGCTTGCACTCACTGCTCGCTCTTTCTCTTTCACACACTTTGTCTGAAGCTAAGCCTACTGCCTCTATGGGCTTAATGCATTATATTGGATCGACTTTGCAATATGACATTATTAATAAATTTGCAGCATACTCTTAGGCGCGCCACCCTAAAAGCCTCGACTCTCTGTATGTGTGTGTGGGTGTGATTCTTGTGCTTCTTTGTTGTAAAGAATTTTTAATAAATCTCAAATGTGCAACGACAGCGCTGAGGGCTGCATTTATACATATATATGGCGCTCAGCATGGGTAATAACAATTGCAAGTCAACGGGCAGCGTCTTCTGGCTGCGGTTAGCTCCCCCGCCCGCCCATCTGTGTCTGCCCGCCGATTGCCTAGTGGTTGGGGACTTAATTAGCAAGTGCAGCGGTGCCTCAGTGGTGCTGTTTATGCTCCTCGTGTTGGCTGCTGTGTCGCCGCCTTGTTTAGTCAAGTGATTTGTGTCTGGCACGGAGCAGCAGCAGCAGCAGCAGGCAGGGGCTATATATCTATCTCTGTGTGTGTGTGTGTGTGTGTAAGTGATTGCTTGTCTTTTTCTAATGAACAGTCAAACGCATCCCCTCCCTTGAACACTTTTTGTACTCGTGAATAGAGTTTATTTGGTCTGTGTAATTTTCGTCTTGGTGTCCCTATTGAAACCTAAGACTTGAAACTTTTAATATATACTCGTATACACCGGCATCAGATAATGTGTTCAGATTTTTTAGTTAGGTGGCAAATCGGTATAATCAATCTAAAATCCTTCAGCTTTAAAGTTAGATTTATAAAATGTTGTTGGACAGATTACTAATAACCTCCTTAAAAGATTGCACAACAAATCCATTTGCCTTATATAGGCCCCTTGGCCTGAAAGTGGGATTTATAAAATTTTTTACCTCTAAAGATTGCACAATAAATCAATATATATTTAATACATTTTAGCCAACAGACTATTCTTCTAAAGATTAAACAAAACATTACAATTCAAACGCGTATTGCGCTGTCGGTTACACCCGACTGCAATATTCTTACTGGTTGTAATTGTTGCTGTCGCCCACTTGACAACGCTCCGATAATCGCGCTAATTTCAAGATTTCCCAGCAGTAGCCGCCAAATGCATTTCTCGTGTGTCTCTGGCGCATGTTGGTTTTTCCAAACAATAAGAGCGAATTGCGCAAATAGAACGGATTGCGGCACGGGGCTAAATCTTTGCTAGAGTCTCATCAACGCATCGAGAACGAGAACGAGGCCTGTCAAGCTTCGAGGAGCTCCCCGGAGGCGGCTGCCACGCGCACTTGAACAGCAACTGCGCTGGGTCCCTACAATGGGCATTGCCCATAATAAGCAGAAGAGGCAGAGCGGTAGAGGGGCAACCACAAGAAGCCACCAGTATAAATTGTGACAGTTATGTGTGTGTGTGTGTGTGTGTGTGCCTTTGTTAAGTCCTGCAACAATATCTGAAACTGTGGCATGGGCTTTGGGCTTTGTGTCTATAGTTATTAGGCGTTTGGCAACAATGTGTTGCCTACTTGTAGGCGTGTGTGAAAGGCACAATATTTTGTGTTTATGTGTATGTGTGTGTGTGTGTTGATGCAATTAGCTTTGGGTTTCTTTTTGTTGCTGTTGTTGTTGTTTAGCTTGAGGCAGGCATTCAAATGCCGCATCAAGTGTTGCATTTTGGTTGGGGGCCCAGGAAAAGGAAGTTTAGCTAACTGCCTGCCATAAGTGTGTGCGCTGCGCCACTTAATTTAGATAATACGCCACTAAACACACCATACACACTCACACACACACTCACACACACACACACACACATAGATTCGCACACACAAAATGGCGTCAACGGATGTGCACTCGCTGCTAGAACTAATTAGTTTTATATAATTTTCGTAGCCTATTTACAATTCGTATTTGTATGCTGCATTTTGGGGGCGTGGCGTGCAAGGGCTGCTGCTGTTGCTGCTTCAGGCAAGCGTGACTGTATGCGTGTATGTGTGTGCGTGTTTGCGTGTGTGTGTGTGTCAAGTCTGCTTCTTTGCTACTTCTTTGCTTTCTTCAGAAGTGCCATTCACTTATGGTATGAATAGAGAATAAGTACATTAATAAGCTCACACATACTCACCCACACATATGCAGACATCTCTACCTCATACACTAATGAAGTAATTGGCAACACTTTATATGCATATACATATATATATATATATGTTATATATATACTGAAATATGTGTGTGTGTGTGTGTGTATGTATTTTTTTTAAAAGATATATATTGTGTGCTGTTGTTGTTGCTGTTCATTTCATGATATTTTCCTTTTTTTATTAATTCAGCAAGATCTTTTCACGCGGCAGGCTGGCAGGCTGGGTGTTAAAAGGGTGAAGGTGGGGGTGGCTGCTCTAAGCGCCAAAAGGACACTTAACCTCAAAAATGCTTGATGAAAAAAAAACAAACAAACAAACAAAAAATGAAAAAAAATAAATAAATAGAAACAGCAAACACAAAAAAACACAGCGCATAGGTAGAAAGTCATGTGTGCTTGTGTGTGTGTGTGCGTGTGTGTGAGTGCCTTGCATATCCTTGAGCGCCTTTTGCCAGCTGAGGGTAGGCGGCTGCCATTATGCGCGCCTCTCCAGGCGCGACTCTCAAGTAGCTGCCCCAAAGAAACGAAAGCGCCTAACTGGCAGCCAGTCAAACAAACTAATTAGCCTGCCCCCAGAGTGTGTGTGTGTGTGTGTAGGACATGCAGGGTGCTTTGGCTGCTTTCTTTTCATTATTTGCATTTGCCATAAGAGTGAAGGCAGATAATGCAATTATATAAGTGCCATACAAACACAAAAGGCACTTTTGCTAATTAGCCAACACAAAGGCCAAAGAGTGGCAAGAAATGGCAGTTCCCCTGCTCCCGTCCCACAGCCAAGTATGCAACATTATATTACTTTTTTTTAATAAGCAGCAGTTGCTGCAACTTTCTTTCACACTTCAAACATGTGAAAAGTGGCCAAGGATGTTGGCTATCAACGTCATTAACTGAACTCGGCACGTAGCTGGGGCTGGCAGACCCTTTGCATTTTCTTAAGTGGCCACTACAAGCAGCATGCAACATGTTATTAGCAGTCGAATGTGAATTGTGTGTGTGTGTGTGTGTGTGTGAATGTGTGTGTGTAAAACTCATAATGCTCAAGTTAGCAGAGAGCGAGCTTATTTCCTTGACTTTCGCATGAGAAAGAACTTTAGGAATTACATGAGATAAAATGCAAATAAGTCGAGTTAAGTAATTGAAAAAAAGAAATATAATGTAAATAAAAAAAATACCGTTACGAAGCGACCTACCCCTAAGCGTTTAACACTGGGAAACTTGAAAGAACAAATCAAGAGAAATCAACGAAAATATTCCCACCCATTTTAACCTCAGCAGTCGAAAGTTGAAGTCGCAGGCAATAAAAGAAAACCAAAAGAAAAAAAAGAAACCCAAAAAATGATAGGCCAAGAAATTCTCATGCAAAGTCGGGTTCATTCATAAGATACTGGGCGCAACCCCTTGGAGCAGCAGCAACCCCTAAGAAAATGCCGCAAACAAAAGGTGCAAGAAATTTTGAAATTCCGACAAAGCCGCGTGGCAAACGAGGGGAAAAACCCGAATCCTGATTTGTGCGCAGGTAAAAACTAAAGCGAATTTCTTAAGACGTTGCGCATGTCTTGAGACAAATCGGGCAGGGCAGGGTGGGTTACTTAAGCACGAGCAGTGGAAGGGACAGCTGCGCTGGTGTGTGCGTGTGTGTGAGTGTGTTTTGTGCTCTGTTAGGGGCTGAAATCAAAATCCAGGTGAACTATTGTGTTGTCGCGTGGATATTTGCAGATGTGCCTCGCATTTGGCGCGAAAATCGAACTGCAGCCGTTGCCAGCTGTCGTTTATATTTAACTGATTTTATACATATATTATTATTTTTCTTTTTTGGCAACTTCTTGCACTCATAGACAACGCTGACAGGCGAATGTTGCAAATGCGGGCGCCAAACAAGTTTTTGGATACGGACTCGGAGGGGGCGGAGGGGGTACATTGCATGTGCTGGGCGTCAGTTGTGCGATTTCTTGAGTGGAAGTCAAGGGTTCGACAGTTGGCAATCGAATTGAAGTGCCTGACAGAGACACTCGTCGTGGACTAGGCACATAAACTAAACTGAACGGTAAACATAATTGAAATCATAAATATGAATGCTGCTTGAAAAAGTTACATAACAGAGAGATATATCATCGATAGTTAATTGCGATTGGACTGATCGATTAGCTGGCGGTGGGCGTGTGTGGAGGCGTGTGCAACTTACCGAAAGTTCGAGAACCATTTCACCAATTGTGCTGTGTTGTTTTTGTTGAACTTGATGTCCGGGAAGTACATCTTGAGCACCGCGGAGCTCGGATAGCGCACCCAGAAGAACATCAGCTTGGCCTTGCGCAGGTGCATCGGTGTCAATGTAGAAGAGTGCAGAGGAGTCAAGGATTCGCAATGTTTGCTAAAGTTTTATGTGGTATATGTATATATATATATATATGGTTATTATAGTCAATGCAGTTTAGACCCAAATAAATTTCCATGTTCGTGCCAAGTGGGCCGGCCGGAGCAAAAGAGCAGGCTTCACCTAAGAAGGGGCATGTCTAACGTTGCTGTTGCACTTTCGAGTGTTGCAAAGGCAGCAATAAATGCCAATAATGAACGTCTAAGGGCGACGACTAGTCTAAGGGGAGGGCAGGGGCTGAGCTTGCCACTTGGCGTTGATTGAAAACACAACTGCGAGAATGAGAACAAAAAAATGACAGGCAGCACGCAGTAACGAAGCGTGAATACTCTACAGTTTCAATTGAATACATATAAATATATGTAGAAAAGCTTATAAAAGATATATTATGAATTTCAGAAATTTATGAATTTACTAAATGACTTAATAATAAATGAAATGAATATCTTTTCTGACAAGATCAAGTATAATTTTTAGAATGCTATCTATGTATATCTTCTCATATATGAAATATAAAAGTCAAAATTTTAAAGGCTAAACAACCAAGAAATTAAGTAACTTTTTGGGTGCTAGCTATATATAACAAAAAAATGATCAAATATATATTATAAAATTCAGGAAAGAATAATGAAAGATTTTATATACTGTTTTTTAATCATAAATGCAATATTGTTGATTTTGGAAAAGAATAAATTATCTTTGTATATATGAAATATATATATAAGCAAAGAATTTAAATACTTCCTAAAAATTTGGCAAAAATTTAAAGAATGTTTTTTTTTACAAGCTGGCTATAGTTTATAGTTGCAGACAAAAATATATAAAATTGATATATGTAAGCGAGTGTAAGGAATTTTTTAATGAGGGTGGTTTAGGGGGAAAAGGGGTTTGGGGGTTGTGGGGGGAAAATGGAAAGGAGCGGGGGGGGGGGGGGGGGTTGGTTACACTTTGGAGCACATTGCAATTGGCTGCGCCGATTGGGCATTGATTTTTCTGGTTGCAAATGCAACTCAAGCCAAGAGGCGGTCGAGACCGAGACGACGACGACGTCAATGATGACTTGAGGGTTCTCTGGCAAGGGGAGGGAGGCGGTATAAGGGATAAGGGAATGGGCTGGTTTGGTGTTGGTTGCTGTAGCTTTGTTTGTAGCTGTGTCGTTTGGGGCATTGCAATAAATAAGGTTTTGATTACATTTTATAAAAGAATTTAGTTTAAATGGGAAATAAATAAACTGAAGAAGACACTTGATTGGTTTCGTTTTGTAAGCAAGGCCCCACGTTTCGTTCAGGTAAATGTAGTACTTAAGTCCCCCCATCCCCGTTTTGCTTTTCTGCCCACTTGGCACCAGCATGGACTAGCTGGGTAAACTCACTTGACCATTAGCATTGAATGCTCTCCGGATAGCTGCGATTGTTGTTGCTGCTGCTGTTGTAGCTGTTGTTGTTGTTTTAAAAAGGATATAGTAGGCTGCATGCCATCGAATGTCATGTCGGCCGAGTTGCACTCGGACTGCCGGTCCTGGGCGTCCATGACGGCTCGCAGGCAGGTCTTGTAGTCCGGCGAGCCGCCATGGTGGGCGGCTGCCAGGAGAGCGGGATGGAGCATCGTTGGCGGATGTGGCAGTGGCGGCGAGTCGCGGGAGTCCATCAGGGCGCCCAGGCTGCCCGGCGGACTCGATGAGAGCTGCATCGGATGGTGGTGCTGGTGGTGCATCTGTGCAGCGGTGGGTTGGCCGCCATGTGGCGGACCGTGTGGACCCGGCGCCGCATGCGGATTAAAGAATGGACTGTACGGCGAAAAGACTTTGGACTCGTGCAGCGAAGGATTTGGTATGGCCACCGATGTGGGCAAGGACACTGGCATCATGGGTGGTGGTGGTGGTGGTGGCGGCGGGTGATACGTGCCTGCGGCCTGGCCGCGACCCGTCGGACTCTGTGCTGGCGTTCCATTGCTGTTGTTGCTGTTGCTGTTGCTCTGCTGCTGTTGCTGCTGTTGTTGCTGTTGTTGCTGCTGCTGTTGTTGTTGCTGTGCGACAGCTGCCTGTCCACTGGGCGGCACAACGCCATCCTGGGCCAATATGCGACTGACGGTGCGCGGCGTGATGCGCGTATCGGTGACCTTGTGGCGCTTCTTCTTCGGCGTTACCACCAGGCTCAAGGCCTCGTTCTGCTCTAGCTGTTGTTGCGTCTGTTGGGCGCTTTGCTGTTGCTGCTGCTGTTGTTGCTGCTGCTGCTGTGCGACCTGTTGTTGCTGCTGCTGTTGCTGCTGCTGCTGATCGGGCGGCAGGCAGAAAGGACTCGTCATCGAGTTGTAGAGCGCGGCCGCGGCAACGGGATTCATGCCCTGCGGCGTTTTGGGCGCCTGAAACATGGCAGCCGCTGTGGGCGAGGGACGTATGTGAGGTGGTGGTATATTAAGTGAACTTAAGCTATTGTTAGTTGCATTCGATTGGTTAACATTATTGGCCGCATTGCCGCCAGCAACAGCCGCCTCGCCAGCCTGTTGCTGTTGTTGTTGTTGTTGCTGTTGGTGCTGTTGCTGCTGCTGCTGCATGGCAGCCGCTGCGGCAGCATGATGCATTTGCAGGCCCATGGCGGCGGCAGCAGCGGCCGCGGGCGAGGCAAACGACAATTGATTGCCGTTCAAACGGGGCGCAGCAATCAGTTGCTGGCAGTTTGGCAATTGCTGTTGTGCAGCTGCCATTGCAGACATGACCTGCGATTGATTAAGCGCGTGTTGCGGCTGCTGTTGTTGCTGCTGCTGCTGCTGTTGTTGTTGCTGTTGTTGTTGGTGTTGCTGCTGCTGCTGTTGCTGGTTTGCACTGCTGCTGACCTGAACCTGACTCGCCTGCTGCTGCTGCGCGGGCATTTGACTATTAGCTAGTAGGAGTGAACCATTATTACCTGATTGTGTTGCCGGCGTGGGCCCGTTCTGGTTGCCGCGATCGGCGACGACCTTGGTGCGCGGTGACTTGCGGTCGAGTATCTGAGAGGCCAGCATCAGGTCCTTGTTGAGCTGCTCGGCGGCCGCTGTCACCGAGTCCGCCTGCTTGCTGAACAGGCGACGCTGATGGACGAAGCGCGTGACGATCGTGTCCACCAAAGCGGACAGCGAGGTGGTTATCTCCGATTTGAGAACGTCGGCCAGGCCCTCCAGGTCTGTGCCGGACATGCGCATCATCGCGCTGTTGCTGCTGCTGCTGCTGGTGTTGCTGCTCTGCTGGCGCAGCATTTGGAACTTCTCGGACAGTTCGGACTTGAGCGCACTGTGGGCCGCAGCCCCGCCCATTCGTGTGGGCAGGCGGGCGGGCGGATGGAGCTGAACGCGCGGCGCGGCAGAGGCAGCGGCAACATGTTGCTCTAGCTGCTGCTGCTGCTGCAGCTGTTGCAGGTGTTGCTGCTGGCGCTGCAGCTGTGTTGCTGCTGCTGTTGGTGGTGTTGCTGCTGCTGGTGTTGCTGCTGCTGCTGCTGGTGCTCGGCTGCCTCCTTGGCCATGCGCGCCTCCTGCTCAAAGAAGAACTGCTGGTACATGGCGGCCGCGTGCGACATGTCGCCCATGTGCTGCAGCAGCGGGGGGAATCCCTGGGGCAGGGCGGGGTGCGGCACGCCCACCAGGGGATTGTGCTGCTGCAGCTTGCCGGACATCATCTTGCTCATCATCTGGGTGAGCATGCTGGGCGTGCTGGCGGCGGCATTGTCGCTGCCGCTCTTGTTGCCACCGCTGCCCAGGGGCTTGAGCGTGGGCGAGCTGGAGCCGGCCCGGTCCGTGGACTCCTTTGGCGTGGACTCGCTGAGCGTGGGCGAATGGGAGAGCTCGATGTCATCGTTTTGTTGCTGCTCCGGTTCGGGCTCGTGATCGGGTTCCTGTTCCTGCTCGGGCTCCTGCTCCTGCTCCTGTTCCTGCTCCATGCTGTCCATGTCCTGTTCGTGCTCGTTGTCCAGCTCCTGGCACTCCGACTCCTGCTCCATGCGCGTGCACAGCTGCACGTACTTCTGCTGCATCTCGGCCAGCTGCTCCTGCATGGAGCGCAGCTGCGACTTGAGCGCGTTCTTCTCGACGCGCTTCTGCTGTATCTGCGGCGACTCCAGCTCGTTGGACTCGCTGTCCTCCTGGTCGAGCATCATGCTTTGCAGATTCAGACCGAAATTGAGGCCAGCCGCTGCGGCCACATAACGCTCCATGGCGTGCTGCTGGGGCTGATAGAGCTTGCGCTTCTTGCAGCCGTTTACCTGCAGCTGGCCGGCCTGGGCGGAGGCGGACGGACTGCAGCGCATGCTGGAGACGATGTGCTCGACGCGGGCGCGCTTCAGCTCCATGCCGGGCTTCTTGAGGCAGCTGGCGCTGGTGTTGGACTCACGTTTGGACTCATCGATGCAATCGTCGTCGTCCTCGTCCTCGTCCTCGTCGTCCTCGATGATGTCGTCGTTGTCCAGCACCTCGTCCTTGCTGTTGTCCAGCAGCAACATGTCCGAGTGACTGGGCGAGGCCAGCGATTCCATGTCCGAGTTGCGCGAATGCCCATGTCCACCTAAGCCCAGCATCTCCACCTCGTCCAGCATATCCTCGACCGTCTCCTTCTTGGTGGGCAGCTGATCAACTGTCGCTGTTGTTGTTGCTGTTGCCGCAGCTGTTGTTGCTGTTGCTGCGGGCGTGGCCCGCTCATCGCGCTGCAGGCTGTCCAGCGAGTCGGAGGACTTGCGTCGCAGGCTGCCATTGCTGGCGATGCTGTTGTTGCTGCTGCTGTTGTTGCTGCTGCTGCTGCTGCTGCTGTGGCTGTGGCTGCTGCCGCCGTGCGGCGAATGCGGCGCCTGTGTTGTTGCTGCCATCAGGTCGGGCTCACTTTTGATTTTGATATCTGGCATCTCGCTGTCCTCAATCAGATTGATGCTCTCCGTGACAACATTGTTGTTGTTATTGTTGTTGTTGTTGATGCTGGTGTTGTTGTTGAGCTTGGCATGCAATTCCTGTTGCTGCTTCTCCTGCTGCTGCTGCTGCTGTTGCTGCTGCATCGCCGTGCGCAGCTCCTGGTCGAGCTGCATCAGCTCCTTCTTGCCCTGCAGTATGTTGCGCAGCATGTGGTGTGCCACCAAATCGTGCTGCAACTGTTGCTGCTGCTCGTTGTTGTTGCTGGCGCCGCCATTCAGCGAACTCACCGATGCCGCACGCGGCGGCGAGCCGCCAGCAACGTCTGCTGCTGCTGCTGCCGCTGTAGCTGCTGCATCCAGCGAGCGATCGCTGCAGTTGGACACACGGCGACTGTTGCCGCCCTTCGGCGTGGACGAGTGCGCCGATCCTGGCGATATCGAGGCATTATTGTTGCCATTGCTCAGCGGCGTATTGTTGTTATTGTTGTTGTTATTGTTGAGCAACTTGCTGGTGTTGAGACCACCGACCAGGCCAGCCGCGCTCAGCAGCTCGGCACTGGTCGCTGTCTCCATGGCCGCCGCCAGCATGGCGTTGTCCAGACTCTGTGGCAGCCCGCTGGTGGCATCCTGGGCCTGTTTCATTTGCCGCCCGAACAGCTCGTTCAACATTTTTGCCGAGGAGCCGCCAAATAAGTTGCCAAAGGCTGCGGTCAGCAGCGATGAGGCCGAATTCACGGAGCCCGGCGAACTGGAGCCGGAGAGAGCTGTTGCTGTTGTTGCGCCGCTTGTGGCAACAATTCCTGTTGCCGTTGGACTAAGGTTTGAATTGCTAGTGCTGTTATTATTATTATTATTGTTGTTGTTGTTGTTCGTGTAGAGTGCACCACCAGCGGCACCCGCAGCAGCCGCAGCAGCGCTACTCATGAAGGCAGCGGTTGCCGTTGCGCCGCCGTTGCTGCAGCTGTTATTGTTAACACTATTACAAGCACTGTTACTGTTCAAATTACTGTTACTGATATTGTTGCTGTCTTTGCTTAAGGATCGCGTGCGCGTGCGACGATTTCTCACTGTGTTCAAGTTATTGTTGTTGCTGTTACAATTGCTGGCAACTTTGATTGCTGTTGGCGTCGTTGTCGCTGGTTTTTTAGCCGCGCACGTTGTTGTCTTGCCGACGGCCGTAGACTGACTGATTTGCCGCTTGTGTGTGTTGCGGCGACTACTGCGACTGCGGCTGCGACAGTTACTGTTGGCTGACGCTGACGCTGCTGCTGCTGCTGTCGCCGTCGCCGTCGTCGTTGCCGTCGCCTTGCTGTTGCCTTCGATTACAACGACGTCGTCCGAGTCGGAGTCGCCCTCGTCGTTATCGTCGTCGTCCGAGTCGCTGCTTTTGCCTTTGCAATGCTTCTCCGCTTCGTTCGCGTTTTCGCCGCAATTCGCCGCGTCGTCGTTGCCGTTTGTCTGTGTTGGTGTTGTGCGACCGTTCTCGTTGCTTGCCTGTAGTGGTGGCAGCGCAATCGCTACGCTCTTTGCCAGCTGTGAGGGTTGCAGCTTAGACTCTGCCTCTGTTTCCGATGCCGTTGTTGTTATTGTTGTTGTTGTTGCTATTGCTGTTGCCTTCAGCAGCACATCGTTTTCATCGCTGTACAAACCAAAACAGTCCGCGTCGTACTCCTCTGATGACATCATAAGATGATGCCAAACAGCAGCAGCAGCGCGCGCTCGCCTCTCCACGTTGCCTCTCCGTTGCCTTTGCCGCGTTGCTCTCTTGCACTTTCAATTGCGCTCTCGCAGCGTCAGGCACACACATGCAGGCCACTTCTCCTGCTAGCGATTGCGAGAGTGTTCACTTCGCCTTGGCTTCGATTGGTTGTCGTTGATGTCGTCGGCGCTGTCGCAGCCGCTTTCTCCTGCTCCCCTCCTAATTATTATTATGTTGTTGTTGTTGTTTTTTTTTGTCTAGCAATTCTCCGCTGCTGCGCTCAGGCGGCGTATACGTAATTTCAAGTTTAAGTCTTTTCGGTTGCCCGATCTGTAATCTTTTCTTTATGTGTGTAGATCCGAGTTGTCGATGTGTGTGTGTCTGCTATGCTTCAAAACTTTCTAGCTGTCCCGAATTTAGATTCTTCTAGTTACTTATCCTTAAACCGGGCTTGCTCGCTCTCTCCCTCTCTGTCTCTCTCGCTTTCGCTGTCTTCGTTTAGTTGCGCCAAACGTTGAAATTTTGCTTTCGCTCAACTTGTTTGTCGAAATGTTACAATTCAAAATTGCTCGCGTTGTTGTTGACAGTTTGTTGCTGTTGCTGTTGATTTTGCGTCTACGTTTTCTACGTTTTTTTCTGCGTTTTCTAATTGTGAATTTTGTTTTGAATTTTCTTTCCACCACCACACACATGCGAATGTCCTTTGCATTTAATGTTGTTTAAATTTGTTTTGATTTTGTTTTCTCTTCTTACTAAGGTCTTCGTTTAATTCTTTTTTCTTTGCTTTTTACTTATTTCGTTTGTCGTTAGGTTTCGCTTTGATATATAATTCTCTAAAAGTGTTTTTCGGCTTCTTTTGTCGAGAACTTGTGTTAAAATTTGTTCGTTTTTCGTTATATTTTTTATTTTATTATTTTTGTTTTTTCTTGTTGTTTTGGCTTTATTTTTGTTGTTGTCTTGAAATCCTTGCTTGCGCTCAAAAAATGTTTCTGTGAATATAGAAGACGAAGTCACAAAACTTTGCTAAATAAAAATACAAAAATTTAACATAATCGAGCAATTTAATTGCGAAAAGCAGCGACAGGGGCGAAGGACGAAGAAACGGTTGGTTGGCTGGGTTGGTTGGGGAGTTGGCATATGGGGTTGGCGGGGGTGTTTCAATGGAAAGTGAAAGTGGCGCGCCAGAAGCTTTTGGTTTGGGTGGCCACTTGATTGGTTGGTGCCCGGTTACAGCTGGGGGTTGACTCTGCTCGCCTGACCTTTGCCCTTGCTCATCCGTCTGGGCAGAGGGAAGTAGCTGGAAGCTGTGTGCGTGTGTGTGTATGCGTTGTTTAGTCCTTAATTCAGCTAAAGCCAACCCTTTGGCCTTTTACAATGCGACAGGTTTTTATCTAATTTCTCCACTTGAGCTTATTTAGCTGGCAACTTCAATTGTGTATGTGAGTGTGTGAGTCTCTGTTTATGTTTGTGTGAGTGTCACCCCTCGTCCACCCAAATATCATATACCACATACGTGAACAATAAATAGAGATAACGTGTGTTATATTTTTGCTGATAAATAAGTTTGACTTACTTTCGGTTTAGCCACAGATACAACTTGTATGTAGATACACAGATACTTTTGCATATGCTCAACGGAGCGAACGCGTAAGCACTCGAAATAATCAATAAGAGAACTTTGGAACTGGGAAACTTTCCCCCAGTATTTGATGCGTCAAACTGTCGCCGATTAAGGGGCGTTGCTAGTCTCGAGTTTTGTTTATATGGAAAGATGTTCCTAATATATATAAAATACAACAGAGAAATTCCATATTTATACCCAAATATTGATTCTATCTAGCTCTATAAAATATATATACATTTATATTTGATGACAAGGCTTTAAAAAAATGTTAAAAAACTTTTTTGTTTAATAATTACATGTTTAATAATAACATTAGATAAGATTTAATAATTCACTGAGGATTAATTAATTAAATATCTGTACAAATATTGTTAATTTAATAACAAATAAGTAATATAAGCTGATCGAAATCAAATAGATCCAAAATTAAATAAAACCGATAGTATAATAAAAATATACGAATTTATAAATTTGTATTTGCTTATCAATTTTATAAAGATTTGTTTGTTTGATTACAATTTTAAAATATTTAAAAAATTACTAAACTATGTATATTTAAAATAAAATTAAAAATTTACAAAAGCTAAGATTTCTGTATAAATGAATCTAATAAAACCATCCATCAGATACTTTAGTAAATGGATGTAAGCCCTTAATTAGTTTGTCAAGCTCTTAAAAAAATTATTTTAGCGACTCCACTAACATATCCTTTGCATGTAGCTGGAGAAAGCGGGTTGTATTCATAGTTCTCGTTTGGTTTTATTTGTATAAATGCCATATGCAGTTTTCCAAGAACCGAATCCTCCCCTACGGGAGGCGCCGTTTCAAAGTATTGCCATGACAACAAAGTCGCATTTGCCATCTAATTGCATTGGAATGCAGTTCTCGAGGCGAGCAGAGCAACCAACCCGCCCGTTACCCCTCGCCCGTTGCCCAAGTCAATGTCAACAAAAACTACGTCCACCCCACCCCTATGTGTGCCCTGTTCCTTGTTGGCCTGCGCCCGATTCCGGGTCCTTCAAAGGGACTGTACTTGGCAAGCGTGCAGCTTGCAAGGCAACGGTAAGAGCCACCCCTATATATAATATATATAAAGGTATATTAAGGATCAAACTTGGGCTTGGGTTAGGAGCAGCAGAAATGCCGCTGCAGTCGCAGATCTTTGGGCTCGAAATACTTGTCAATATTTTATTTCAGTTAAAAATTTACCACAAACAAAGCGTTATTTTTCTCCGTCGTTCATTATAGATCCTCCTGAAAAGAAATTTAAAACGGTATTAATATTGGTTAACAAAAATACAATTGATTGAAAATTAAACATAGTATCCGATTAAGAGTTCAATGCACCTAAAACAGCCGCTGTCTTGAGTTGCCCAATCATCTATGGGCGCACCATCAACCCTCAGAGCGCGACCCAAAAATACCATATGGCCCAATTCATAGTTTAGATAGTAGAACAAGGATCAAAGAAAGTTGCTTATGTTGCCTATGAACTTCCCACCTACAGACAACAGACAGCGAAACGTCAGGCGACAGCAGCGCACATAATTACGACCTTAACACATTTCTGTGGACACCCTGTCGCTGGCTATGTGAAGTTTTTCAATGGGTTTGCCAGGCGAGACGGCATTTGAGTACCTTTCAGTGAATAAGGCGATTGTTATTTTGTTATAAACTATCTACTTAACTTTCTTAAATAGCGCTGACTATATTCCATCGACACTCCAACCATAAACTAACCTAAGCATAATCATAATTATCAGTATTTTTATTTTTTTTTTTAGCAAAACAAAAATGATTTAAATAATTTACTTAACATTTTTTGATTATTTGGAATACATTTAAAATTTAAAATAAAATAGATTTTTAATATATACCAATTGGTATTTTATTTGGTTGTTTATTGATGTCCCAAATTTCGGTTGTGTCAGTATTATTGAAAAGTAGGCTATAACCTTTAATTGATCCTTATTTTAAATAGCAAATTGTTTAACAAAATAAGTTGTAGAACAAAAGAAGTAAAATAAAAATTAACTAATTTTTATTCGAAAATATGTCAACAAATTTGTACTTGTTTAAGGTATGTTTATGTCGTAGCTCTTATCGGTATACAAAAACGAATTTTTGTTCTAACCGAACTCGAGCTCTATACTTTGCATGCACACACATATTCAGATGGTGTCTATATGTGTGTGTTTGTGTGGTGCGCAGGGCGAATGTATCTCAAAGTGTGCTTTGGAATGTGCCTTCACAGATCGCGGCACACGGTAATGTACCCATCGCAGTTGCTGCCTATCGCCTGCTGCCGACAAATGTACAAAGTGTGGCATGGCCATGTGTTCTCCTTCCACTCCTCCTCTGCTTGCTTCTGCTACTGTTGTTGTTGTTGCTGTTGCTCTTTTTTTGTTTTAGCCGGGTGTCATCATTAAAATATGCTTTGGCTCAAGCTGGGCCGGCTGGCTCGGCTAGCCGGCGACACTTGGACACAAAAGTGGACGCAATTGCGTTACGGTCAACTGACTTTGAAATCCGTTAAAAAGTTTATGGCATTTGTTGGGCTCAAACGAATATGACTGCGAGTCGCCTAATTGACACATATGCAATTGGGCATTACAACTATCTGAGACTTGTACTAGATTCCAGATACAGTTCGATAGCAGCCTGTACTAGCTGCTAGAAATTGATGTCTGCACAGGCAGAAATCACAGCAGAAATTTGGGAGGGCGAAAGACTTTGAGTCGATCATAAAAACACCCCGCAAGACGGGCGACCCCTATGTGTGCTCGGCACAGCTGATGATGATGATGATGGTGATCACAATCGTGATCGCATGACAGGCAACAACAGCAACAACAAGCCAAAGTACGTGCCATAACTTGCAGCCACGAGCCCAGTGCACACCTGGACACAAACTGGGCCTCAAATTCGGCTTCGACTCGGTCTCGACTCGGTTTCTACTCGCTTTTCTCTATGCCTCAATGCGCGTGCGCACAGGCTGACGATCGTGAGGCAGCGAGGAAGCAGCGAGGCAAGGAGACCGCCAGCAACCCAAAGGGGCGTTTTTGGCTTCTGCCTGGTGGTGGTTGACATCTGAAAACAGTGGAAGAGCGAGCGAAATAGCATGGGTTCCGATTTCGTGGCCGTACCTGAAATGAAATTCTGTTGTTCTGTCTAATATTGTTGGGTTGCGGAAGTTGTCGATCGTCGCAAAGTTGGAAAAACACCTTTCAACTTGTTTGTAGTAATTACACAACAAAAGCACACCCCACCTAACTCCCCTTCCCTTACAAATGGTAATCCTGCAAGCAAAAAACACATTAGAATTAAATTCGCAATGTTGGCAAAACTTTTGTGGCAGTTATTTCCAGGAGAATTGCCAACAACTTTGTGGTACAATTCAAGCGAAAATTATGCTAAAAGAAAATGTCCTTTATGGTTGGGTTGTCTCTCTCAGTTGTTGTCCGTGTGTGTGTGTGTGAGAGTTTGTGTGCGAAGACAGCGGCAAAGATTTTAATGTTTATGCGAAAAGTTGTACGCAAAATTGGGCAAAAGGTTCAGTCTCTGAATGGGAAATGCAATAAAATGCAACTATTACAAGTATGACAGAATGTGTACGTAACTGGATATGGGTGTATCCTGTTTGTGCATCTGCTAAACAAGCTATTTGTCTGGGTTTTATTTCATATATTTGTTTACTTTTTTCCTGCGTTTCTTAACTTGCAGCTAAGCTCAGTGATAGACTGATAAGATATATATGGAGATAGCGTTGCCTACATGAAAATACTTTTATAGCCGCGATACCAATTTAGTCGCCATATGGCGGCTCTACAGATATCAATAACTTCCAACTGCTCTCAAGTGGAGTGACACCAGCAGTAGTCATAGTCGCAGCTACACTGACAGAAAAATTATTTATTTATTTATTTATATTTATTTTATAAATTAAAGCAACTCGAAAAAATACGAATAAAAATAAAGTTCATTGCTAAAAATTTGTTCATCCAATAATTTCTAAAGAATATTTATTATCAATATTCGACCGATTTAAGAAAAGTATATTTGCAAAAACTATATAATATATATTTATGATTAAAAAACGAATATAAACATGGTTTTAAAATTAATTTATAAAAATATTTTATTTTTTTCGACTCCACAAAGAAATGTAAGTTGGAAGTCAAAATTTTTTATAATTTTAGTTTTAGTTATAACAATTTTTCTTTTTTTTATTATAGTTGCTTCAAACTTATTATTCTTATCACATACTTTAAATTTAAGCAAAATCAATTTCTCTCCGTGTAGCCATTGCACTTAGCCAGCACAAAGTTTAGTTTTAGCCCCCTTTCCCCCTGAACTCCACACTCGAGTATCAATATCTACGAGGTTTTTCTAGCTGATGATGTTGTTGTTGCTGCTGTTATTGTTGCTCTTGTTTTAGACATGAGCACTTTTTTGTGGTCGCGGTTTGTCGTGGCTGTGTGTTGTTGGGTTTTATTGTCTTTCAGTGCTTGATTAGATAGCTGCCGCACACTCTTTCACTCACCTACACACGCAATGCCGTGTGTGTGCGAGTGTGCGTGTGTGAGTGTGTGTCTGTAAAAATGGCCATATGTGGCCAAGTTGTTCGGCATTGTGTTTGTTTGCAAAGGCCCGCAAAAGTCCGGCAGCGTCGACTTTGGCGCTGCTTCTTGCCTGAATGTTTTGTTGCATAGCGGCAGGCGCCGTAGCGAGGCTTTTGTCTGTTACCTGATGTCCGTCCGTACATATGACCGTCTGTTGGTTCGTGTCTGTTGCTTATCGCGCTTTTAATATCAAAAAAATGGAAAAAGTGCATATGTGTGTCCGTCCATGTCTATATAGCCTCTCATGGTCTCATGCTACTCAGCTACGGGCAGTAGTTGCTACCTTTCGCGCCGCTATCTATGCAGATATCTTTCTCTGTTCGCCTGCCTAGGGATTGTAGTATTATAATGTGTGTGGGTGTGTGTGTGTGTGTGTGTGTGTGTGTGGCATTAAAAACATTTTCATTGTAATCAAGCGTACTTTCTTTTATTATTATTATTTGCCTCTCTGTCTAATGCTAACGACGCAAATTACTCAAATGTATCTGGCAGATACTTTTTATTTTCTACTGTCGCTGCTGTCGTGTGCAGCTCGCTAGCTTTTTTCCGCTCATATATTATTTATTGATCGCGATAAGCGTCACGAAGCCAATTTCAAGCGTACACCAAATGATAGAGAAGCACTCCAACTCCTCGATACGACTGCCCCCGTCCGTCCTTTGCCTGCCTCCTCCACCTGCTGTCTGTGCCTCGGTAACTTGCAGCTTTTGCTCATATCTCATATGGCAAACTAGGTACAGTCACTGATTTGTTCATATTTGACATCCGCTTTGGTGCGTGGCACTTCAGTTGCAGTTGCAGTTGCAGTCCCTGCCGCTTCCCTCAATTAACTCCCAATCAAAGGTAGCCTGGCCTGGCCAGCTGCCAGATGCCGCTTCAGTAAGTAAGTCACCCCACTCGGCAAACGTCTTGAAGACGCTCTGGGAAAACAACTGTCGCTGTCGACTTCAGCCGTTACCCTCGCCACGTGCTGCACAAGCACGAACCGTAAAGGCGAACCCAATGCGAGGCGCACTCAATGGAACTATATGGCAAACACCACCATAGGACCCGACTCTGTAAAAACTTATCGCCGTCTTTTGAATATGTCTTATGCTCGGTCGCCAGCTCGCTTTTGTAACGTATTTTTCGTTGCGATAATGTGAAACCCTTACTCAAGCTATTACGTGTACTGCGCATTTAAGTTTAAAACGATGTAATATAGGCAGTTCTTTGATTTTTAGATCAACAAGATAATCTTCAATATAATAATATTAAAATAATATTCATATCAAAACTTTAACATGGGAGTATTAAAAACTAGACAACTCTATTCATATTTTTTATTAATTTTTCTTAGGCTGATTCAATATTGTTCACTATAGTGAAATAATATTTGATAAGAGCTAGAAAACTGTATAGATAAAAAACGGTGAAATAAATTGCTTGCTAATGAAAAAAACAAAAATAAATTAGCACAAAAACACGATTAATACTACTTGGAAATAATTAAAAACAGTTAAATAGAGTAATTTGCTAGTAAACTATAGGAAGGAGCTTAACCAAGAGACACAAGCCTTTTTTATAGTGACTTTAGCTTTTAGTTCAATAAATGTTCAATACCATATAAAATTGTTTAATAATAATAAATAAATTAATAACCGGGTTTTCTTTAGCAGACAAATCTTCTGAATTAAGTGGTATTCACAAGGCAGACAAATTTTGGACTCTAGTAAAAACAGAAGATTCTTTTCAATTTTAATATTTAACTTAATAAATTGAAATGCTAAATAAAAATTGGAAAAGAATTGTCAACCAACTAAAAGAGATCTAAAATACTTTAGACTAGAGTTTTCAAAATTAATGGATTTTTTACAAGGCTCTATTAAATATTAACAATTATTGACAACACTTAAATTTTAAAATTTTGATTTGACCTTCTTGTCACATGAATAAAATGTTCATAGTTTGTGTATTAGTAAGTTGAGTTTTTCCTTTATATGTCTTCAAAACTTTGTGTGCCTCGTTTGGTTAAGAAAATGTTTTGTAAGTCCGACACGCAATTTCATGTGTCAAGTTAAGTTTGAGGGCAACGCCTTTGGGAAGGCGCCTTAATAATTCAATTCAATTTTCGTGTGTGCTGGCCGTAATATGTTCATTTAGTGTAATTACGAACGCATATGACCGGCGTTTAATATGCATAAGCATTTCCTTGCCCTGGCTGGGCACGAACTTCCTTAACAAAACGCCTCCGACTGGCTGGTGCGCCAGAAGGTGGGGGGTGGTCTACAACTGGGAGTACACCTGGCGGGTTGCGTAAGCAGCGGTGCTCCATGGGGCATTGACGGGGAGGTGTTCGGTGGGTGGGTTTGACTTATTCCTATGACAAATGTGAGATATGTTAATGTGATAGGCTGCCGGTTATTAAGGAAATTACGGACAACAACTGGCAATGTCTGGACAGCAAAACGTGTTCGGTCTGGGATCGCGTTCTGGTTGCGGGGGCATGCCCAAGTCCTTGGGCTCTTAGCCAGAACAAATATTTGAAGTTTCAATTTCATGTGTGCGCAGAGCGGTGGGGTGTGGAAAATGTGAGCAGGAGGTGCGCGAGCATTAATAGATATCCGTGGCAGAGAAATGACTTCATGTCATGCCTTGAAATAATTAGAGGTTGTAGTATCTGGCTAGTAGGCACCGCTCTTACACTCCCCGCCCCTGCTTATCGTTGAGCACAAATCAGTTTTATTTTTCTGCCAATACGAAAGTGTTCCATTTGCGTAAAAAGGCCAAAGGCAATGGGATTGCATGTCCAGGAGCCTTGCAGATGGCCAAGCTTTGCCGGAGGCGGGTTCTGGGGTTAACGTTGTAGGTGACACCAGGGGCACATGGTCGTATATATATATATACATATCACACTTTGGTGTCATTAAGTCCATTGCAATGACTAAGGCCATCAACAGGCAGAAAATGCTGCAAAAAGCGTTGACTCATCGCCAAAGCATTGAGAAAGGGGTGAGGGGGGTGTAGGGGGATGTAGGGGGCGGTGCTCTGTTCAATTGAATTGTGAAATTGTGAGACGTGGCCTGCTCTTTGTGTGAACCAAATGTAAATTTATTTAAATGTAACTGCGTATAAACAAATTGATTGCATTTAATTTAATTCAATTCAAGTGCGGCGACTGTGTGGAGCAGCCCGAGGAAACTATTGGGCAAGTTTTGTGGCAACTGCAGCAGCAGAGAATTGGCTTGAAAATTCAAATAAAATTCAATTGACAGCTAATAGAGAAAGAAAACCGACATAGATTCATAAGAGGAGTTGCTAACTATCATTACACTTCAAGAAAAACGTTCAAAGTATTATTGGTAAAGTGGGTTTTAAAATATTATTGAATAAAGAATAAATCAATTTTAATTCCACAGAAATATTTAATTCTCGAAATAGGTATTTAATTTTAAAGTTCAGAAATTTTCCTCATAAAGTTAGTTCAAGTCTGATATTCGATGTCTTTTCTCCGAGTGCAGCTTTGCTTGTTTTCATAACAAATTAAGTCGAGTCAAGAAGTCACAATAAAATCTTGTAAAGCATAAAATTCAATTTGAATTGTTCAGCAACAGACTCAACCCCATCCTGTTACTCCTTCTCCCCCCTGCTCGTTATTCTCGTTGTGTTTGCATTTAATGAAAAGATTTTCTTGGTCAAACAATGGGTTATTCTTCTGTCAGCTGGAATATTTGTATAGTTGATTTATGCATCGAAGCTGAATTCTTGGAAACGTTTAAAGTTTGCCAATAAGCAAAGCATTTAAATCTCGGCGCTGGACCACACTCTCGAGCCGAGAAGGACTCTGCTTCATTATGTGCGCTGCATTAGTATTGAAAGAGCTGCTTGAAAGGACGCGCCCTGGTCAGCGCTGTTGCAGAAAATCAATGGCATTTCAGTCGAGTGTCCAAGCGGGCAAGCGCGGAGCGGATCGGGGGGCGCAGGACATTAACAAAACTTGCACTCGGCCTGCGGCTTGAAAAACTCTCGGTGGCTATAAGTGACATTTTCATTAAAAAGAAAAACTGTCAGCTGGTAGGGGCAGAAGCAGCATCAGCATCAGCATCAGAATCAGCATCAGGACCAGTACAGCCAGAAGGACGCTCAGCTGTAAATATAAACTTGCGACCAGAGTTTCGCGTTGGCGTAAGAATTAGTGTGTGGGACCGTGGGGCGGCATGGCTCAAGTAGTTGGAAGAGCAAAGTCGCCCAGTCGGATTCATTATGATAATTTAGTTGACAGCGGCGAGTTTAGCGAATGCATTGACATTCTGAAGAACTTTGAAGAGCGGCAGCGAACAAATTACAAAAATAAAGAAAAACCCAGGCAAAGGATTGAGATAACATTAATGGAATTAAATTTGTTGGAAAATGGTTCTGCATTTGTGTAACCAGGAAAGTTTAACACGTGCTAGAAGCGATATATGGGCAGATTTCTCTCTCTCTCTCTCTCTTTCTCGCACTCACGCTCTCGTTGTTGTGCAGACAATGAATTAACTTGCTGAGTGACTTAGTCGCCTCTGACAGCTCGTCAGCTGGCATCATAACTCAACGGACAGCGGACAGCGGGCAACGGGCAACTGACTTTCAGTCCGAGTCGCAGTCAAAGGCTGCACTTAATGAGCACATCCGGCGAGAGCTAAGCCCCCCTCCCTCCCCGCCCATGTGTTGGCCTTGCATTGCTTCATTGCACTTTTACATTAAAGTCGCGACATTACACGATACACATGACATTAATGTTCATTAGTCTCCATTTTGGGCTATTTTTAGGGGTTTGTCACAGTGTCCAGCGTCGATCGACAGGTTCGGCTCGAACCCACTTTCCATTATGTCCAAGGTGTCAGCGCATTGCAACGCTTCACGCTCAATTACAGAGTCCCATCATCATCATCTTGGAAATCTTCGTCGTCGTAATTGAAACCCTGCCATTTACCTATACTTCTGCTGCTGCTTCTTCATCTTCTCCTTCAGGTGCTGCTGCTTGTTCTTTGCAGGAAGTGCGAGCAACCGCCGTGACGTTTCCTTTGCCAGCTTTGTTGGTTGTTTTCGGTCAGTCCTAGGCTTTGTTTCACTTTACTTTACTTTACTTTACTTTACATTACTTAACTTGACTTTTGTTGGGGCGGTTTGTCAAGCACTTCTTAGACTTGACCTTTTGTTTTATTTACTTTTTTTGTTTGGGTTGCGGTTCATTAAGGCAACTCGAAACCCTTTGCTGCCTGAGAACCTTTTCGCTTCTGAGCACCAAGTTGACTGAACTTTGTCGTTGACATTTGATTTTATTATACTCGATCACGAAGTGAACAGAGTACATTGGATTTGTGCAATAGAGACTTGAAATTGGGAATATATGCACTCATCTTTATCCGCCTTAAAAAAAAATGTTAAGACTTTTGGCTACGCCCACTGCAGGCATGGCAAATCGATTTCATTTATACATTTTACTCAGTTTTATAACTAGATATGTAAAATTTTGGAGTTAGAGTTCTAATGAAAAAGAGCTCCTCTAAAAGTCAGACAAAACATTTTTTGGATATGCGTGGAAAATTTGTAAACCTGATGACCTTCTTTAAAGATATAGAAAAAATTTATTTTTATTTTTTACAGTCACAAAATTTGGCAGGCAATTGTCTCATGAGAAAAAATAACACTCATAATTAATATAATTTTCGACTGTTTAAGCTGTATGTGAACGAGCACTACGTAGTCGGTTACACCCGCAATGTTGTTACTTGTTTTTTCTTTTTAACTTAACAGCCGATTTTGTTTTCGTCCATCAAAACGATTGCGGTGTCAATTAAGTGGTGCCTTCAGAGCTATTTGTTGTTTTAGTATTTCTGCCAGCAGAACGACTTCAGAATTAGTTGATTTATGAATTATGACAATGTAGAGCGCGATCGCAGCCATTGCAGACATGCTGTCTGCCTCTGCCTCTGCCTCTAAGCTGCCGGATATTCTAATAAAGCAGCCGCTGCAGCAGCAACAGCAGCAGCAGCAGCAGCTCACAATTGCAGCTAAACTGTGTGCCACTGTGCAGATTTAACACTTCTTGTCAGAAATTGATTGAAGTAACCCCTAGCAGAGCAGTTGAGCTCAGTACGGATCTGTCTGCATGTCTGTCCGTCCCTCTGTCTGGCCGGCAGCAGCTGGTGCTGTCGAAGAAGGAACCAGCAATTGTCCCATGCGGAACTAGACTTGTACTACTTGAAATACCCTGACTAAAGGCACACTGATCACTTTATCATGCTGTTTGCCAAGCAATAAAAATATATTTCGAATGAATAATATAATATCAATAAGCTAAAATATATGCTTGAAATTAAATTGTTTTTTATTCAAATTAATTAAAAATATAAATTATTATTTCAAAAGAAAACAAGTTAAAAGTTGTTAGCTTTTCTGTCGTTATAACAAAATCTTTGCAGAAACATAAAACAACATCTGTTTGTCTGTCATAGTAAAATATACATATTATTATTTATTATGAATTTATTAGATCTAAGGACACCCCTTTGCTAATTTTGGATTTTCTATATTTATAAAAAATTATAATTTGTATTATATTTATTGCACAGTCTACTAAAATATAAATATTATAATTCGATATATTTTTTTTATATTAAGTTAACTACATTTTCAAGAAATAAATAAATTTGTATTAACATATTATTTATAAAAATAAAAAAAACAGTAAAAAGTACAACAATGGTGCTGAACTTAAAAATTGTGTCTTTATCTTCAATTTTGTAAAAATGTCTTCAAAATAATTTATGAAGACAACCCTTAAATAGTGAAGTATTTCATTAAAGAAATCTATTTTATATGTGGTAGGGCATAAAATGCTCTACATATTGAATAGTTAGTTTTTCTTTCTTCGGAATTAGCATGGTGGCTGACCAACTTTGGGTGTTTGGGTCTACCCCCCCCTTCCCAAGCAGTTGTCGCACTAAATAGCAGTGGGAATGGGAACTGTTTTTGCTGCGGCTGCGGTTGCTGCTGCTGCTGCTGCAACAGTTTTTGTTGTAGCTGCTGCTGCTGCTGCATTCAAATTAGTGCAATCAAGTTATCTTGTATCTGCGTATCTGCAACTGCCTGACCACTTGCTGGCAATTGTATCTTTGCATCTAACACTTCAATTGCCGACTCTGGTCACTCGGTGGGAATTTGTATGCACGCGCAATTGTTGCGTTTAAGTAAAAGGAAAAACTATTTAAACAAAGGAAATTATTAAAAATTATTGCCGACCCTCGGGTTGCCCCTCGGACCAGGCAGGCGGGCGGGCGCATAGTGCACCGTGTGAAAAGTGCACCCTCGCTTGCGAGCTAGAGATCTCGAGTCCAAGTCGCCGCATGCAAATGGGAAACTACTTCCTTTCTGAGCTCCTAAGTTGGGTGGTTAGTTGCTCGCATTGGTTCTGCTTCAAGGCGCTTTTCATGTCGTCCAAGGTGCGCTATGGGTCAGCACGCAAATAGCTCAACATGATTCTAAAATTTTGGACGGCCGGCTACCAGCTGGCAGGTCCTGGTGAGAAAACATTGGCTGGCAAGCAAAGCGTGAAGTGGCCCGACCAAAGGGGTTCTTTTATTGTTTAAGTCGGTCGGCTACCTTAGGAGCCGTTGTTAAGGATATCGCCTACGTTCGAATAAGCCCAGGCCAGCCATTTGGTTTGGGTGGGCTGATTGTAATGCAAGTTCATTGCCGCCTTGCCATCAGCACCCTCGGGCACAATTCATTACTTTGTGTTTGCAGCGTAAATGCGCCTTAAAGTAGACAATATGCAACCCCAAAGTGCTGCGCGCAAACACCCCGAAAATGTTCGCCCAAGAAAAGCCCAAAGCGCACAAAAAGTCTTAAAAAATTGCACGAACAGCTCAAGCAACAACTTGTGGCAATGCAACAGCCAGAAGACAACCCACACCTCCGCCCAGCAGCCGCACACAGAAAGGGTGGCTGCCAAGGATATTTCATACAGGCTGGCTGCAGTCCACTTGAGGCCTCGCAGCGAGTTGGTTTTTAATTTTGCAAAATTCTGTGGCAGGGGCAGGCAAAACGCATTTCTTATACGACGGCAATAATTTGGCTGCGATTTTTCTCGAGAGTCGTGACTGAAGATGGGTGCGTGACTGGGATATGATCAATAAATGCAAATTTATCAGCAAGAAGAAACAACTACTACTTGTTAAAAAACATTTTTTATGCCATAATTTTGAACTTCGACTCTCCTCTCTTTGAATCTTCAAGACTATATAATTAATAACTTAAAGATTATAAACTTAAAATTAAATGTATAATGCCTCTGGATTTAAACCAGCTTAAACAACGTATAGATTATCGTATATATAAAAAAAAAGCATAAATAATAATAAATAAGTATCATAAAATACATATTTTTAGAAAGGAAATCGATGTAAAATCTAGCGTGTCACGCGCTCATCTCAAGTCTGAGATAGAAGCCGTTGCGGGAGACAAAAGAAATTTAAAAGTGCATAATATGAATCTATAATACATAATAATAAAGCTTAACAGCGGCAGCGCCAACGTAATCATCATTATTATCATCATGAGCCTCCTCATCTGGCTGCTCGACAGAGAGGTAAATAAAAAAGGGTTGGTTTGCTTCTGGTCTTCACTTATTTTTTTGGCATAGGCGAACAACAAGAAATGCAAACAGAAAATAAAATTTTCGTTGAAAAGAAATTAAAAATCTGCAAGATTTGCATTTCGCCTCAGACCAGACAAGCACCAGTCACGCCCCCAACCCCCAGCGGCTCCCATGGCCTAAAAGTAATATATGTATAATATATATATATATATATATATATTTTTTTTTTGCTCAGGCAAACTTTTGAGTGTTCACCTCAAAGTGCACTGGCGTGGACATTGAGAACTTGCGTGGGCGGCGAGGGCGTGGCAAAGCAGCAACTGCTTCAGCTAGAGCTTGTGCTTATATTTCTGGCTCTGCTTCCGATGAGGCCGAGGACGCTGGGCAGCTGGGCCTCGTAATGATGTGCGCTTTGATGGTGCTCCAGCGGCGAGTCGACTTCTTCTCCTGCATTTTGTTTTTTTGTTTCAGCTGGTTGGCGAAGAGTTGCCCCCATCTGCCGGTGCTGTTGCTGCTGTCAATTTGGTTCAATTTTAATTAATGAGCACACAATTCGCCGCATAATTTGCATTCGCATTCAACTTGCCCTCCATCCAAGCTGCGGCCTTGCCATTATCTAAGCATAATGGACCTGCGACTTGCGCCCGCTTAATTAAGAGGGAGGCATAGCTCGACTTGCGAGTAGCTCGGCCATAGCATGGACGTTTTTTTTTTGTACCTGGTCGCCGTATCTGTGGGCATAGAATATACACACAATATGCAAAGTTTTCTCTTCTGCTTTTATTTGCGCTCAGCAGCAGCTGCCATTGAGTTTGCAGTTCATTGAAATGCCCGGAGAAGCACAAGAAAATTCGCAAAGAAAAAGTGCAATTCATTTATTTGCGTTTCCTTCTTCAGTCTTTGTCTTCTCTTTTTTTCAATTTCTTTTTTTTTTTTGATGCTGCTCGTTTTGGCCGGCAAATCCTTCTGGCCAAGGAGTCAGGCCTCCCAGGCTACCTCAGTCAGCTGCTGCAATCCTCGTCGTCATTCATATTTATGGGCTTTGTGGGCTGCGTCTTCTTCTTCTGGCTCTGCTTCTGTTTCAGTCCTGTATGCAATGCACTTGTCAAAGCTTAATTGAAGGCAAGATTGCAGTCTGACTCGTTTTCTTTCTCTCTCTAGCTTATTCTGTACACCCATACCTGTATGTATGTGTGGGTGTGTGTGTGAATGCGGCATATTTTCCTGGCGACTTGGCAAAAGTAACTGCAACGTCGCTCAAACAAAGTGAAAGCCAAAGAAAAGAAATTATTTATACTCTACGTACACTGAGCAAAACGGGCTAAAAGTGGCCTCAGCCGCCAACTAGTTGCAATGGCAAATATTAAGTCATAATTTCACGGTATTATATATTGAACAACAGGAAGAACTTTCAGATAAAGTACAAAAGTAAAGGTTAATGTTTCAAAACTTTGTTAATTTAAAATTTAATAAACATTATTATTTAAATTAAATTTATTGTAAAAACAATTTATATTATAAATAATAATAATACATTTGTTTATTTTTTAATTGGTATATACACATATAAAAAAAAGACTTTCTGCATTTCAAGTCGCATTTCGCTACAAAAAGAAACCAAAAATTAGACAAAGCCTTGCGCCTGGCAGCAAAGGACCTCGAACGAAGAACGAGAACGAGAACGCTGTTAAGGCGGGTTGCCCTACTCAGCAACAGTCGCACACACGAATCCAAATAAGAAAAGCCAAAGTCGACAACGAGGCTGGCGACGACGTCGACGTCAAAAGAATGCAGTTAAGCACACAATTGACATTTGAAACGTCAACTTGGGCAACCACTCGTGCTGAAGAAGTTGCATAAAAAAGTGCCTCCGTTAGGGGTTTCCTACTTTGAGACAGGGCAAGCCAAGACCAAGCAGGGCGCACGCGGAGAACGACGAAGAGTTCCTGCTCCGGCACACACAAACATAAACACACACACATACACACATTACGTACACGGCTGCAGTTTATTTGCTGAGCAAATAAATTTCTATATGCGACTATGTCGCCGGCAACGGAGCGTATGAGTTATCTTTCTTGCCGTGCTCTCCATTCTAAGATAATCAACAAACGGCGGCTGATGCTGAAGACTAACGATGTGCGCATATCTGATTGCAGTTTACTGTTGCATGCATCATTAAAATGTGTCTGTCCCCCGGCCCTTGCACCACACCACACTGCCTGCCCCACTGTTGCACCGCATTGCTGCATTTTCTTTTTATCCAACATACCTTGCTCAAGGTGCATCATCGAGTTGTGGCAGCGCAGTATTTGCATATGGGGCAGTAGCGTTGCCTGGCAGCAGAGGGGCGTGGGGCAACGGGCACTGAATGGAAAGACGCGCGTGACGCCTTTTGAGCTGCGTGTCGCTGAACCGTGTGTGAAGAGAGTGGAGCACTGCAGGACACTGCTAGAACTGGTTTTGGGGAGCCTCAACTACATGCCAGGTATCTTTAATTAAGATCTGAAAACTTAGGGATTAGCTTTTTTGCTGTTTTTCAAATTCACTTTGTACATTGCATAGCCCAAAATGATTCCGCAACTACTTTAAGCTGTGGTATACTGAATATTCGTAATTTATATATGAAAAACTTATTAAAAATGTTTGAAAAACTTCTCTATTTCATTATCCACGAAAAATTCATTTATTTAATTTATAAAAAAATAAATGACCTGAATAATATATCTTTAATCGTATTGAAGATACAACAATAAAAATGTTTAAAAATATTTTATTATAAAGTTTTTAAATATTCATCCCTTTTTATTTATATTTGTTTTGAATCGCAATAAAGATTTTAATATTATAAGGACCCCTGTTTTTAAATTCAGTTAATTAAATTATACAACTGTATATTAATTCAAATTTAATCATTGTTAAGATCAAAACATTAATATAATTTTGTAAAAATATTTTATTAAAAATAAATTTTCAATTTTGTCGTTTTCAATATTATATATATTGTACTGTTTTATATTCAGAAATTGTGTTTGAAAATTCAAATTCATTCATTCGTTATCTTTAAGAAAACTGCTGAGTTTCATTTCGAGACAAGATTTTTGTCAAGTTTTTCACAGCTTATTGTAAAAAGGTGTTTATTATTTGAAAACTTGAAAAACAAACAAATCAGCAAGAGATTCTCATTGGTTCTCGATTAATATACATACGTACATAAGTGAACTACTGATTAAGTAATCGGGATATTATAGTCTGCTGCCTTACACACACTCACATACACACACAAACACACGCCATGCACACGAGTTCGCATTATGTGCAGCGCAAGCCCGTGAAGAAATAACTTTTGCTACATTTTCCGGGGCCCCCCAAAAATAAAGGAAATAGAGAAGTCAGCCAAACGAATGCTGTAAAGGGTCGTGGAGCAGCAGCACCTGCAGCTAGAGCAACAGTAGCAGCAGCAGAAGAATGAGAAGGGAACGGAGAAGGGAGGGAGGCGGAGGAGCGAGAAGAGGCGACTGCATACGTTGCATATACACAACTAGGCTCCAGTTGCCTAACGATGTTTTGACCTCCTCCAGCAGGTGGGAAAAGCGCGCAAGGACTAACAAAATTTTCCAACGGCAGCCAAGAGCGCAAAAAAATTTATGTTGCATACATTACGGCGTGCACACAAAAACAAAAGAAACTGCAGGGCAACTTTCTGCAGCAACATTTTTCTTGCTGGCGCTGCTTCTTCAGTCTGCCTAACGTCCCCCTCCGCCTCCGCCTCTGCGTCCATAGGCTACGCTACTTCTGAGTAAATTAACTGCATTTCTTTAGTGGTGCACCTCGTGGCGCATATTTGGAGGCTCGACATGGCAAAAATCGCTTAACTACCTGGCTGGCTGCTGCCGCTTTTGCTGGTCGCAGCTCCCATTTCTGTTTCTGCTTCGAGTCGGGCTAGGATTGGGGCTGGGATTGGGGCTGGGTTGGGTGCGATGGGCGAGCGCCCAAAGGGTTGCCCTGCCAGTTGCAAAACAAGTTTTACTTGTAGAAAATGTACTTTGCATTCGCATTAATTAATTAAAAATAAAATATAGAGAGCGCTGCCGCCTGCAGAAACCAAAAAAGTGTAAATATATATTTATATGTATACATACATACATACATATATATAAATAAAGGGTGGCACTGCAGTCAGACGAAGGAGCAGAACAAGACTCGGTTCAGTTGGACAGGTGGAGGGAGGGGGGAGCCAAAGTGAATGCAACGGATGCGAAGACATGGCAAAGAAGCATGGGCGAGCGGAAGTGCCAGGGTTGGGTGCGACTCAAAAACTTGATGACTGCAAAACTGGACTTTGGGGGCGTGCGCATAAAAGCGGCAACCAGCAGCAGCAACAACAGCAGCAGCAGCAGCAGCAGCAGCAGAACAAAGGCAACAAAAACTCGCGGCAAGAGGCAGCTGGACAGGCTGAGCTGGGACTGGACTGCTGGAGTTACAGTCGCGCGGCAGGCGGCGATTTTATTTTGTTGATTGTTTGATTTTTGCTTCACTCTTCTCACTTGACGGCGATGTCGACGTTGACGTCGACGCTGACGCCGACGACGATGTTGCCGCTGAGGCATTGCATTTTGGCGCAGTCGCCTGTTGGTCATTGAAGGGTCTCCAGCGTAGCCTCAAGACTTTCTCTGTGTGGGTTGTCGAGCTAAACGGAAGTGTGCGGTGGGCGCGGAACGCCGCCGTCCGTTGGCCGTTGATGAAAAACGCACTCGAATTAAAATGTCGAGAATCGCGGTGGTTAGGGGCTGGCCAGGCGATGTGTATGGGGTTGGGCACCGCCACTGGACTCAGTCCAACTTTTGTGGCATGAAGTGCGTTTTAGCGAACCGGAGGTGGCAGGGGGGAAAAGGTGCTCTGTAGCAACCCCGAGTCAACGCCAATATTTGCATTACGTTTCAGATAAGAAAGCAGGCAGCGGGAGGGATTCGAGGCTTGAACATTAATTAATGTGAAATTAAAATATTTATGAAAAACCAAAGAAAAGTGTATTGAATGTAAGGCAATTTGTTTTAAAATTTCAATACAACAAACAGCGCTGCAAATGTTGGAAGCTATTGTAATTAAGCATGTATCAGAAATTCAAACAAAATTAATAATTAATTAGAATTAGAGCAAACAAACAGTAATAAGTTGTTATACATAAAACACTGCTTTAAGATATATTAAAAATTTTAAAAAATTACAGTAATTGTTGAAAAATGTATCGCAAATAAAATAAATAGAATTTATAATTTGAATGAAACAGCAATATTATTAAATTTAAAATAATGTAAGCTAATCTAAAGATAAATCTAAACAAAACAAAAATTTAATGAATTAAAATACTTGAATTATGAATATTAATAAATTAATCAACTCGTAATATTATTAATATTAATAATAACTTAGCAAAAAGTGTAATTTGTGAGTAAAAAAGTAAGAAATTAAAAAGATATCATATATGATAATAAACGTATAACGAAATTAATAAATAAATTAAATATCAGTTCGATTGTCTTGTTATAAATGGCTTAAAGATCATTTGGCTGATTGCGCAGCCTGCAGCTATCGTTGGCTTTAGCATTTGCAGTTGTGTTGGCTCGAACTCGAATTGGGTCTAACTTGGCCACTGCAGTCTAACTGCAGCACCAAATAATGCGTACAAATGCGGTCGAGGTGGTGCGGGATGGGGAGGCAGCTCCGCAAGCAATAAGATATGAGGGTAGACAAGTCGTTCTGGGATGAGGACGAGCGGGAGGCAGGCGGGCAGCCAGGCAGCCAGCATATTGCAATTTTACAAATCAAACAAAAGGCAGCAAGCAGTAAAAAAGAAAAAAAACAAAACAATAACAAAACAGAACAGAACAAAAATACGGCGCCATAAAACGCAGAAGAATGACTGAGGCAGCGCCTGCCGCTCGACCAAAAGGACAATGCACAGGCCGGGCTACACACACGTCCACGAATACGTGCGCCGAGGATGGCACAGGACACAGCTCAGCTCAGCTCAGCTCAGCTAAGACTGTTTGGCTGTTGTTTGAACTGGGAGGGGGGGGGGGGCGTGGGGGGGGGTGGCGACTCGGCTTGTTTGCCAAGCCAAATGCATCCGATGCAATTTTTTCGGCGCAATATAGACGCAAGTCCTTTGCTGCAATCAACTTTGGCGAGTGGCAAGCAGCAGGAATGGTGGCTTCGGTGGTGCCGCGCATGTGGGTGGCCGTTCCGCAAGTCAATCAGTCCAAAAAGTCGCAAAAGCCAAACGACTCGCCGCGCCTTGCCCCTTGCTTCATCCGCCGGCTAAAGCACTTATTATCCTTGCATGTTGGCTGGCAACGGGCAAAATGCAAAATGCAATATCGAATGCATTTCGGCGGCAGCCCACCAGCACCACCCACCCCGCCCCAGCGAGCCAACTAAACGCACAGAACTGCAACCGCAAAGAAATTGCAAAAATAGAAAAAAAAAAAGAATACAAATTTGAAATGCGGAGGCGACTCACATGGCAGCAACAGCAACAGCAACAACAAGAGATTTTCAATTAAAAGGAATTGCTGCTCTATGTAGATTTTTGTGCTTATTAGCCTGCCACACCCCCACTCCACACACACACACACACACACACACTCAAAAAGCCGTCGCATTTGGTAATCAATTTCAGTTGTTGTGCCGACTGCTGTTGTGTAGACAATCTTCACTAATAAGCTGCCACCCTGCAGCCCCGACCTCGCCCCCCAACACCCCCCCCCCCCCCCCCCCCCCCCCCCCCCCCCCCCCCCCCCCCCCCTTTATATCGCACGAATGCATTGCACTTGCATTAGGCATCCGATTCGGCATTCAGAATTCTGCTTTGCGCTGCCAAAATGCATTTGTCGGATATAATTCACGGCATAATGCTTGGGATGCGGCATTTCAATTAGGACAAGCTGCCGCTGGTCTGCTTAGCTCAAGGATTAGTTTCGTGATTATCTATCTGCATTCGGGTGCGGGAGAGAGTGTCACTCGAGCACAACGAGACTGCAGCATAGACAGAATATTGCTGACAATCCTTTGCCTATACGTGTGGGCGCTACAATAGGTTTGAACTCATGGATTTGATGCCTGCTTAAGAGAATGCAAAAAAAGTAGAACTAAACAAGTAACGGCAACGTTGCAGCCGGGTGTGACCGACTGCGCAATACTCGTTTACAGTCATAACAGCTAAAGCGTTTGAAAATGATTATCTTAATTATTATGCTTATTTTAGAAAAATATCGGTTGTTGTAATTTGTGGGGACGACAGTGGGCGTGGCCAAAAAAAATTCCACTCAAACTCGAAGAAGAGGTAATCAAAAAATTGTCTGCCAAATTTGATGTATCTGAGGGATATACAGTTTTCGATTTGCCACACCCCCAGTGGTCGCAGACAAAAAATCTTAAAACTTTATCTGACTCAAATCTCTGGCTACTATATATTGATATTGATATATCGTAATCGATTTTAGATCCATTAGAAAGAGTTGACAAGTTTGCCATAATTATATTAAAAGATTAAAACAACACTCGAACAGTTTAATGGTATAGAAAACATCAAATATATACTGAAAATAAAAGTTATTAAAAACCAATAAGATTTTGTTGTGCAGAAAAAATTGTTGAACGGAATTGAAAGAACATATCTATACTCGTTCACGAAGTGAAACTAGTATATTGGGTTTGTGCAATATCCGTCATGCTGTCCGTCTGTCCGTCTGTACGGATGAACGCAACTTTTTTCGGTGCTATTGAAGATAGAGACTTGAACTCTTCAGACAAAGTGTTAAGATTTTTGTGCCACGCCCACTAGGAGGCTGGCAATTCGATAACATGTCGATACACCTCAAATCGCAAATCGATAAAAGGCGAATATTGCCCACAATTTTTAAGATAGAGCCACCAAATTTGGTATGTAGATAGCTGGCGAGCCCCTCCACAGATTGCACCTTGGCTGTCTTGGCTTTTCTCTGAGTGTTTTATTATACATATATGATAAATATTTGTGTATATATCTCATCAACAATTTTACCCAAATAGAGTTGTAGCTAAAGATATAAATATATTTATATACATATATGTACATAAGTTTCGGTTCGTGGAAAATCCATCAACCTTTATAATGTACATTCTGTTCTTGGCTAATTCCTCAACGCACCAGCATTGCAAATTGCGTTAAAGTTGTTGTTGTCAGCCCAAAGGCATATTTGAGTAGCTCTTGCAAAACACACACAAAAAAAGTAAAAACTATGCAAAAATGTAACAAAAACAAGCCGAATAAAGAAACGAGAAACGGAGGCGGGGGGAAACTCTTTGACAATGGCAGGTAGGAGATTAAAGAGCCGCACCAAGCCGAACCAGCTTGAATGGCTGCACATGAATGGTCGGTCACGCAAAGGATTCGCATTGGTTGCAATGCAAAATATGCGCAAAGGATTAACGAAAGGGACATTCGTCGAGGACTAAGTGCGTTTCCCTTGCTTGGCGGCCACTCGAATGACAAATGATTGACAATAACCATTTGAATGTGTGAGAAAATATGCAGTTTTCCGACGTTTTCTTTATCAAATGTGTGTACTTTTACTTTCAGGCCGCATTATTGTTTGCTAGCATCCTTTTGGCAGCTGAAAACTCGATTTCCTTGGCTGCGATTTTATTGATATGCATTCAGCTCATTTGGCGTTTATTGTCTGGCTCAGTCCGCTGCGACCTTTTGACACATTTCAAGAATGCCAGCAGCCCTTTGTTTGAATGGGTTAATTTGTATATTTAGCTGTGTTGTTCCGGTTTGTGGTTGCTTGCCCCTCCCCACCCCACCCCACAGCAGCTGTTCTTGATAGCCAGAACTCACCTGGTCCTTCAAGAGGCTGTGGCGACATTAGCATGCGGCATTATCGAATATTGATGCACTGCGTCTGCCAGCATTGAAACATAAATCCAATTAATCGTTAAGTCGCCGCAGACAATTTGTGGCACGTTCGTCCTCGATTTTGCACCTTTTGTCGAAAGATGAAGAAGAAAACGCAAATCATGCGCCAAAGCCGATTGACGGCATCTTCGTCTGCGTAATCGATATGCGCCCGCATCCCTAAGATGCCCATAACTCATGGCAATGTGCAAAAGTGGATGTATCGCATATCCTGCGCTCGTCCTTTGTTTGCCAAAATGAAAGATGCAACAGCAGCAGCAGCAGCAGCCTGGCATCCTCGCTGCTTGCCTGCTTGCCCCTCCACGTTCACGTTCACGTCCAGGTCCCTTTTAACCTTTTGGCCTTTGTTTGGGCATCGTCATCTGGTGCTGCAATCTGTTTTCCGCATCCGCCATGATTAAACATTGCCAAATGCAGCAAAGTCGATGTTGAAGACTTTGCATCGATATCAGGTGCCGCTGCTGCTGTTCTTCCTGCTCCTGCTGCTTTGGTCGGCGCGTGTCTATTTGTGGCCAACTGTGATTTGCCGATTGGGCTATTGTCTGTCTAGGAGCAGGACTAGGGCGTCAGCTGTGGCCACCATGTGCCACGTGGGCCCGACCCAATTATAGCCACAAGATGTCTTTCTTGCCGCTGTTCGCTTATCAACTTTTTTCTATGCATTTATGCACCTTCATACACAGCTATACCCCGTGTTTTGTGTGAAATTGAACAAAGGGGTTCTTTTATACGCCAAATGTTACCAGCCTATAGTTATTTGCTACCAAGTTGATCTGATTAATAGACATACATATGGCTATAAAATTAATTACTCAGATGCTTTCTAAACTATTTCCTAAATATTAAGTCAAAATCAAATAATAAAAACTATGTAAATAACATGTAAAAATTACGAATTCTTTTCTTTCTGTTTACAAATGATAAATTTTATTAATTGATAAATAACTCAGATACTTTGTAATGTTAACATATTCATTTTTTTATAAATATTAAGAGTGGAATTTTGAAATAAAATAATAGATAATATATAATTGCATCTTTGTCTCAGATAATAATGTATCAGTAAACAACATTGTATGCACAAATGCAAAGTCAATATAAATAATGTTAATGTGCCAAAAGATTTGAGTATCAAAGCAAATTATTTTGTCCAAAACTAACAACATGGTAAAAATTCCATAAGAATTGTTTACAATAAAGCAAAGGCAAAAAATAAATAATAATTAAAGGTAAACATGTTAAATGCGGCTAAACAAATTAAACAAGCTACTAGTTAAACTAATTTGACTTAATGAGTTTAGTATTCATAGTAATAATATAATCAAATCCTATAAATTTATATGGATTGCCTTAATTCCTATCAGTGAGATTTTGGAGAAACTGCCAGGGTAGCTGGTAGCCACAATTCATTCAGCAAATAGTTTAATTTTAGGGAGTTTCATCGGCTGTTGTTGGCATTTTAAATTACCCGCTTAATAATTAACATGTTACTTTGGCCCACATTCGCAGCGTGAGTTTCTTCTTATATAAAAGTAAGTTCATACTTGACTATATGCAAATACGTCAATTTGAATTTAAATTTGAATTAGACTTGTGCGAATTGGTCTAGACTTTGGACCCACATTAAAACGAAAAGAAAAGAGTGAGAGAGAAGGGGGTGGCAAGTTGTAGGCACAAACTTGTCTCAAAGTAATTTCAATCAAAAAGAAAACTCTAGTGAATGCAAAAGGCATAAAAATGCAAAAGCTTTTTAATCAGGCGCCTCAAAGTCGCCGCGTCGAAAGAAAAGCATAAAACGACAAAATGGAACAAGAATCAGGCAAAAATCAAAAAACTGTTATTATAATCATCAGCATCAGCATCTGCATCTGCTTTCTGCAGCGTCCGAGTAGGCAACACCCTTCGTGCCGCCCCTTTTGGCTCTTGTCGCCTACTTTGTCATTATAATTTTTCTTTTCAGTTAAATGAAAAACATACAAAACAGAACAGTAAGAGCAAATGCATTTTATTATTTATTCGTGATGGCAACTTTTGCTTGGGGTTTTTAATCAAACTGCTTTGGCTTTTGTTGGCATTGTCTGTGCCAACTGACTAAATGAGAAACAGTTGGTCGCCGAAACCGAAACGGAATCCACTTTAAGATTGCCTCGTTCTTATTGGTCCCGGCGCCAGACACCCACACCAACAACACGTACACTTGATTGAGCGATGGGCACACGATAAGATACCAAATACAAATACAATGCACGACACGCAGCGAATACCAACGGCGAATAAGAAAACTTCAAGGCACACACAAGCACACGCACACGAACGCAATTAGAAAGAGTCGGCAACAGGGGGCGACCACAACTACAGTAAGAAAACTCACACCAGTAAAGTATGAGGAGAAGATGTTGAGGCGAGGCATTTGAACCACTACAAAAGCAAATCGACGACAAATTCGCCGCAGAAACTTAACCCGAAGAGCAAATTGCCGAAGCCGACGCTAAGGCCGAAGTTGTGCATTGTTGTGGCCAGCGTTTCTTTCCCCTTCCCAACGACGCCGTCATCGTTGCCTACCTGTGACGTCACGGCTCAAGAAACACTCAAGGAAATACAACGACCTTCAACGCCTGAGCCGCAGTAGCAAAAGAAGCCGCACAGAATGAGTGTGCATTGAGCACAAACAACGATGAGAATAAGAAGTGACGATGAGCATAAGAAGAGAGCCAAAGCCACTCGCGCGCTCAGAGAGCGTGAGCACAATTTGTGTTGCGTGCAGTTCTTTAAGATTCTCTCGCTCTTCGTCTCAGACCTGTATCGGTATGTGCATGGATCTGGAACTCGGCCTAGGCCTGGGCCTGGGCGTTCAGTACAACGACGCGCTTTGTATCTTGTAGTTCGTCGCGCAGCGTCGCAAAAGCATTACGGATTTCGCTGGTGTCTGTGGATTAACTCTAATTTGTTTTGATTGATGGAACGAAACCGAACGTAAGTAAAATGTGCAATTATCTTGGCGCTGCTTTGGTCTTTCGATTTCTGGTTTTCGATTTCGAGCCACAGCCGCAAGATAAGAGAACGCTGAACAGCTCCATGGGGACTGTAGGACGCTGCGGCTGTCGGCGTTATCGCCGTGCTCAGTTTGAGGTCTGTCTTGGTGTCTCTGTCTGCGTCGAAGTGGGCGTTCTTCTTTGCAATCAAAGAGGCGTTTTATTAATAAACGAAGCGATCCAATCCGCTGGGAATTGCGATTTCAAGTGCTCTTCCACGCGCTGAGCTGGCATAAAGCAAAAAAAAAGAACTCAAAAAAAAAACTGAAACAGACCCGTTTCAAAGAAATAGTGTCAAAGTAGAAACAATAAAACAATTAAGTGATGCCAGGCCGCTAATGAAGCGTAAGTAAGCGCGTGTGTGACAGAGAGAGAGAGAGAGAGAGAGAGAGAGAGAGTGAGTGTGTGCGTGCCAAGGGCAAAAGATCGATGGAAAACTAGAAAAGTGCGTTTAAGAAACGCACAAGAAACAAGCAAACTCAAAGATCAAGTGAAAAGCGAACACGCTGCAGCCGCTGGCGTCTCGAGCTGCGGGCAGTTTCCTGGCCAAGCCGATGACTCAGTGGGAAGAGTATTCGTTTCTTTTTTATTATTTCACCCAAGATAAACATCGAGAAGAGGCAACGGGCCGAGAGCGACGATCGCAAGAAGTAGCTGAGCGAAGGGAGAGCGGGGGTTGCTCGTAAACGCACGCAAGAACGAGAATCAAAATAGAATGGGGCAAACAGAAGAAGTGAAGGCGCTAAAGTGCCAGCGAAGAAGAAGCAGCTACAACAAAGCCAAACAAGAGCCACAAAAGCGGCGACACTTGAATGTTGACGCCTGGCCGCAGAGCGCTCCCTGGGTGCCCCCCAGCTCCAGCTCCTCCCCCCTGCCAAGAAGCCCATCTGCATATGGGGCCGAGTGTGGGCAACTGAGCGGGGTGCATTGAACTTGGTAGCTGCAACTGCAACTGCAACAGTTAGCGATCGGTATCCAGACTTGGAATATACCAAATATAATTATAACTGTTGCCGATTTCAGGAATCCGCATAGATGCCAGTGCCGTGTTGTTGTTGTTGTCGTCACAAATTCGGCTGTTGTTTTTGGCATATTTGTTTTGCTGACATTGCGAATCGCAGCTACACAAAACAGTGAGAAAATAACAGTGCAGGCTTCGAAAATAACACAAATAATAAAAGCATAAAAGAGGCAGCTGCAATTGAATTACGAATAAACGAGTCGCACACAAACACTGGCACAGATATTCACACAAAGAAAGACCCACAGCCGGGCAAGGTAAGAAGAGGAAGCGAAAAGGGAGACGAGAAAACGGACAAGTCGAGCGACAAGCAGCGTCAGCTAGTGAGAGAGAGAGATTGAGAGTGAGAGAGGGAGCGACAGCGGCAGGCAGTCAGGGTTGGATGAGAATAAGGGCATGAGAATGACGATGGCAAAATTTGAGAAAATGTTGCAAGGCACAACAACGAAAACAAGTAAGCAGGATCAAGGACACAGACCTGGCCTGGCCTGTGTGTGTGTATGTGTGTGTGTCAAAGCGAGAGAAACGAGAAATTGTTACACGGAGCGAATGCTGAGGCGAAAAGCAAACCCAGATTAAGGACCAGTTTCAATTCCTTTGTTGCTGTAGTTGCATGAGTTAATTTCTTTTTTTTTTATTTTCTTTGTTTATTATATTTTTTGTTAGAGGTAGTGGCAGCTATCGGGGTAGTTCGGCTAGGTAGTCGAGGATCGCAGGATATGTAGGTGCAGAACAAGGGGGCATCAAGAAAGAAGCGAAAGAATAGAGAGACGCAAGGGAAGGTACATATTTAATGGCCCGTGAGCACTGAGCAAATAAGCTATTGAGGGATCTCTCAAAAAGCGTTGGTACAGTGGTGCAACCGCTAGCGAAAATGAAGCCAAAATCAAGCTAATATGTTCGCAGTTTTGAGAATAAAGAGCTGAAATTTTGGTCATGAAAACTTCTAATTAAAAAAAATTAAAAAAAAAAAATTTATATAATTTCAAAACTGAACCGATTTTCATGTTTGATGTTATTTTGATCATGATTTTTCATTTAGATCGATTTTACATTTAAAATATATGAATTTTTGAAGATAAAATTTTTGGAAAAAAGCGTGTACCCTCCCCTCATATCCTCAAAAAAGGTTTTTTTTTATTAAATTTTGAATTGCCATATTCTCTTTTTAATGGATTGTCATAATTAATTAGATATTAATTCTGTATGTTTTATTACACTGTGAACGAGTATTGCGCTGTCGGTTACATCCGACTGCAACGTGTTTACTTGTTTAAATTGATCCGGTTCAATGCTGTTTAAAAAAAAGAAATCAACAGAACCGTGAAGCGAACCATTGAACTTATTTTAGCTTTCGGCTGAGTTTAGGAATTGGAATTTTTTATGCTTATCGCCAACTTTTATCAATAAATTCAAAATTGTTCAGCTTGATAGAGACCGAAAACTATCGATTACATTAAAATTGACATTGAAACATGTCGTGAACATTTGTGTTGCTTTGTCAGCCTTTTAGCTGATAGTTTCCCCTTGGATGTATGTACATTCATCACCTGTAATAAAATCCTTGACTGTTTTCCTTGCAGGCAGCTGTTGACGCATTCAAGTTGTCAACGCTCAGCGATAAGCGGGGTGGATGTTAACGCGACACCAACAAGAACGGCACACGATCAAATCGGCAGCGTCATCGGGAGCGAAGGACACTAAAGAAAACAAGGACAGACGAGGCGCATAAAAGGCACATTGGATTGCACGCTCGTGCCACAGGAAGCATTAAGCCATTTGGCCAACCGATAGCAAGTCCAAAGGGGGTTGTTGAATTTACGAAGAAGTTGCAGCTCATGCGTCAACTGAGCAAGAACTGGCTGCCTCACGGGCCGCGGGGCGAGACATAGCGATCCTGTCGAGGACGAGCGCTGCTTATCAGCCATGCGTTGCCAGCTGAACGTGGAGGGTTAGAAACACACGCGCCTGCCGGTTCTTATCTTAAAGCTTGTGGCCAGGAGGGTGCCGAAAAAGAGCAGATGTGCAGAGGAAAACCCAACGAGCGGACGAGTCAACAACGCCTTGAGGGTTGCTGAGCGAGGGGAGGAGGACCACAGCAGAAGAGGGGCGCGTGCGCGGCATGCGCCAGAGTTGAGTCGCGAAACTACTGAATCCATCGAACCCACTGGAAAACCACACGCCGTTTGTCTTATTTCGGGCAGATCTCTTTAGCTTTCAGTTTCGTGTTTGAAGCTCAACAAAATTTGTTAGTTTAGAATGTCGGCTGATAAACATTTAGAAATTGTAGAATTCAGTTCGGCAGACGAGAGTGCGGCAAAAATAAAAGCAGCAGCGGCAGCAGCAGACGAGAAAGCGCCAAAAACATTCAAAACATCTGAGAAAGAGAACTGTAACAGCGAATCCCCGACAACTGCAGCGACAGCCACTGGAGGAGTGGTTGCAACGGTGAAGGGCTCCTCAAGCGGTGCCAAGGCGGAATCGTCAACACCCGGCAGCGCCACGGTGCGTCTGGGGAGCCAGGCAGCCGGCCACGATGCGACCGATGGCATGGGCAACGGCACGGAGCTCAAGATTCTGTCGTATGTGAATGGCAACGGCAATGGCGTCTACAAAATAATGAAGACCCTCGGCAAGGGCAACTTTGCCAAGGTGAAGCTGGCGCTGCACGTGCCCACCGGCCGTGAGGTGGCCATCAAGGTGATCGACAAGACGCAGCTCAACACTAGCGCCAGGCAGAAGCTGTACCGCGAGGTTCGCATCATGAAGCTGCTCAACCATCCGAACATTGTGCGGCTCTTTCAGGTGATCGAGTCGGAGCGCACGCTCTACCTCATCATGGAGTACGCCAGCCGCGGCGAGCTCTTTGACCATCTGGTGAAGAACGGACGCATGCGCGAGCGGGACGCACGGATCATCTTCCGGCAGCTGGTCTCCGCCATTCAGTATTGTCACAGCAAGTTTGTGGTGCACCGTGATTTGAAGGCCGAGAATCTGCTGCTCGATCAGCACATGAACATCAAGATCGCTGACTTTGGATTCGGCAACACGTTTGATCCGAACGCCCATCTGGAGACCTTCTGCGGCAGTCCGCCGTATGCCGCGCCGGAGCTGTTCATGGGCCGCAAGTACGCCGGGCCCGAGGTGGACTCGTGGTCCCTGGGCGTCGTTCTCTACACGCTGGTCAGCGGCTCCCTGCCCTTCGACGGCGGCACACTGAAGGAGCTGCGGGAGCGCGTGCTCCGCGGCAAGTATCGAGTGCCCTACTACATATCCATGGACTGCGAGAACCTGATGCGCAAGTTCCTCGTCCTCAATCCGGCCAAGCGCACCACGCTGACCGGTGTCATGGGCGACAAGTGGATCAATCTGGGCCACGAGGAGGCCGATCGCCTGCATCCGTATCGGGAGAAGCCGATGGAACTGCAGGACGCCGCCCGGCTGGACCTGCTGGTCAAAATGGGCTACAAGCGCCGCGACGTGGAGGCCTCTCTGAGGAACCAGGCCTTCGACGACATCTACTGCACATACATGCTGCTGGGCGTGGCCAAGCTGCGCAGCTCCCGCCAGGCGTCATCGGAGCTGACCGCTTCTGACCGCTCCTCCGCCAACGTTGCGAGCTGCGTTCAGGTGACGCTGCCGCTGGAGAAGAGCCTGTCGGCCACCAATCGCCCACTGCCGCCCCGTATGGCCAATGCCCTGGCCAAGGCCAGTTCTCCGGCCACCGCCAACGCCGCAGCGCCTCCCGCGAAGCCCACACGCCGCACGCCCGCCCGCAAAACATCCGCTTCCACCAACGGGACAAGCACGACGCCCTGTCGCAACCGCTCACCGCAGACGCCGCAGAGCAAGCGGTCAATCGGCTCCAACGGCGCTGGCGGCGTCGACGTGAAGCCAACGCTGCTCAGTGCCCAGCGGCAGCTGGCCCAGGCACAGAAGTTGGCCAACAGTCCGCAGCGATTCCACTACCAGGGCTCCGGGCGGCGGCCCACGACGCTCTACGAGAAGGCCGAGCCGACCACACCGACATGCGCGACAACGACGCCGCCGCAGCAGGTGCCCCAGTCTCGAGACGGGCGTCTGCTCGAGAGTCTGCAAGTCAACGGGCAGGCAACGGGCTCCTGCGCCGCTGCCAGAGCCACGCCCACGCCCACGCAAACGCCTGCGGAGAAGTCCTCCGAGAAGCATTTCACGCGCTGCAACGTGGCGCGAGCGACGTTCCACTTTGGTCAGGGCCGCAGCAGCAAGCAGGGACGCAGCTCCGGCAACAGCGAGGAGGAAAACTATCAGACGCCGCCCCTCTCGGCGGACGACACCAAACCCGCCTCCCGCGTCGGCTTCTTTTCCAAGCTGACGGCTCGCTTTGGGCGACGCGTCATCCACCTGAACGAGAAGGACGTGTCCGAGCAGCGCAAGAACCTGACCAAGTAGTATCACCATATCTATATCTATATATATATATATATATATATGTATATATAAATGTATATGTGTATATATATGTTTTTATATGTATATATATATGTATACGTTTATATATATTATATATATCGTTAATGTACGTCGTTTTGTTGTACGCCTCAAAATGACTCCAAGTGTTTGGTAATTACAAAAAAATCAAACCAGAAGTAAAAGAAAATGCGAAAAGAATATGTGACAAGCACGCAACATCGAGTGAAAAACTAACGTGAAAATTTATAATTGCTCTTTAGAACTATAAGTGATAGTAGAGTATATATTTAACTGGTATATTTTTTAAACAGAGAACAAATACACATACACATTATGATGATACTTGGCAATTTAAATTAAATGAAAAGCTTCAATATGGTTCCAGGAGGGTGCCCGAACTAGTTCCCCTCAAACTGTACTCCAATTACAGTTTGGCATTCTCCTGGTACAATCGAAAAAAGAACAAAACAAATAAACAAAAACAAAATTGGCTGTCAAATTATATAGTGGAACTTAATTGTTTTAATGTGTGATTTTAATTTTTTTTAATTTTTGCTTTTTACACCAATTTTTTGCCACAAAAATACATTTTTATATATTAAAAAATATATATTTATTTTTAAGCAATTAATTAAGTTAATAAAAACACACATATATATATATATATATATTTTGATGTACATAAATTAATATAAAGAAAGATTTCGAGAGTTAAGACAATTGACAATCATAAAAATAAATCAAAAAGTAAACGAAATGTGTCCAACTAGAATGCACTGTAAAGTAGCACTCAAACTGTACATTGCCTCTGCAACTGTATTTCGCACAGCAATTTTAGCTCGCGTGTTGCCCACACATTAGGCTGCATTGGGAATGGATGAGGGGCTTACCAACAACAACACCGACAGCAACAGCAACTAGAAAAACTGGTAAACACGAAACCGCAATCATTTTGCACTTTTTGAAATTTGTTAAACATAACAACAACAAAAGCAGCAACAAGAGCTCAGCTCAATCGGCGTAGGCGTCGAACGGCGGAAGGAAAAGGCGTTCACATTGCCATCAACATATACCAATCGCCGGCACATAACAATATCCGGGAAATTCCGCAGAAGGGCGCCGACTTTATGGTGGGAACTAACTAAAACCCAAAACGGCAACTTGGTCTGGGACTGAGACTGGGCTTTAACTAAGGGTGGCTAAGGACTTTGGGCTTATTGGACACTCATTGCAAGCGGAAGTAGAGCGTTTAATTGGTTAGTTGGCCGCTGGCGGAAGTGTTGGCCAACAGGTAACAGGTCGCACATAAATTATGTATATTAGAAAAAGAATAAAAAACCAAATGGAAATGCATTGAAATGCTTCAGATAAGATTGGCTTGGCACCGCAATCCAAACAGAGGCGTTTTCCTCGTATTTACCCTCGTTGAGGGTAGTCCACAAATCGGGGTCTGATAGGGCTGATAAAATTGAAATACAAATCGAAATAATACTTGAAGCAAATAAAACAAAAAAGAGCTATGCAAACAATGCGAGTCAATATTTTAACTGGGAACGCGCGCGACTATCGATTAGATATGATACCATAATGTATGCAGATATAGCCACAATTGCGGTTTATCAAGGATTGAAGTGTGCACAAGATTTGACAAATGGTGCGATTAGATAGCACACACAAAAACTAAAACAACAGCCATATCAACAATCTTTATAGTCATAACCACACTTAAACTACCATTAGATATTCAGTTCCTTTCCTTTCCTTCCGCCCCTACCCATAAATATGCTACAGAAACTTTGAGCGGAAGTTCCAATAAGAAGGCGTCTGCATAATCAGCAGCGTCTTTATGGCGAAACAAAAGCTAATTTGCGGCAAAACTCTCATAACGAGCATGTAAATGAAACCAGACCAGAAACCGAAGCATAAACTCCAAAGCTGAAACTGAAACCCAAAACAGTTAAATAAAGAAAACAAATATTAACAAAAGAACATGCGGATTACAGGGTACTTGCAAAAGGACAGCGTCTTTGCCAGGATACTCGAGCAACTAATTGAGGGTGGATTTGTCTTCAGAATCACTCCTCAAGTGCCTGGCCAACGCCTTGAGTGTGACTTGTGGGTCGCTTGCCCACAAAAATTATGTCAATAGACCCAAGGCAAAACTTTTTAGTATTACACTCGGAGAAAAAGCTATGCACTTAAGGTACAAGATCAAAATTTGGCTAGCATAAAAATTAATAAATATACAAATTTATAACCTTTTCTTTTTACATAATTTTTGTTTGTATTTCTGCAAAAGAAAAGATCGATTATAATCGATCATTGCATAATTATGAAATTCAGAATAACTCATATTTAATTTGGGAATATTCTAAAATTTAAAGCAATAGTTTATTTAAAGCAATAGTTCAAGCTTGCCTCGCACTTGGATTTCGAATTGAGTTTTTCTTCAAGTGAAGGTACAAATATGTAGTATTGTATGTGTGTGTGTGTGTGTGTGTTTACAAACTCTCTGAAACTGTCGTCGAGTTTACCTTTTTTTCTCGGTTTTTCTTGGCGCTTGCCATTGTTTGGCCTGGGTAAATATTTCAAGAAATGCGAGAAGAAAGCATAAATAAGTGTGGCCAGCTTAAGCGGTTAACGGTTAATGTCAAGTGGGGTCGATGTTGAGTTTCATTTTGATTTCTTTTGATTTTTCATGTCGTTTTTGCGGTCGCCTAAGAACATTTTCCCAGCAGTTGCCCCTTGGGTCGCCTGGCATTGTGCTTTTCTCGCCAGCCAATTAGCCGAATTCGTTTTGGGCCGCTTTTATTTGTTGCCTTCTGCTTCTATTACTTGTTCCTGGTACCTTCCTCAAGCTACCCTTAATTAAGGCTGAGCATATTTCAGCTTCTTTTGCTGCGTCTTAGTTTACAACTATTTTGTCTCATTTTCCGCCTGACTTAAGCGTTTAATAGTTTTCAGTTTTACAGTTTTCGAGTTTTTGCCAGCTGTAGTTTTACATGTTAACCCTGTGAGGCTCGCCCCGTTTTCTTGTTCAAGTTGGAAACTTTTTCTTATTGGAAAGGGTTCGAAACTTTGCTGCTCATATTGAGCGTCCTCAGCTGATGCTACTTTTTTGTGGTCTTCTAGCAGTTAATCAATTTTTCGCAATCTTTTTTTGTTTTTTGTTTTTTTTTTTTTGTGGTGTTTTTTGTCTTTTCATGGCATGTAGAAAAGTTTATTAGAGAAGCGAGTCTGTGGTTTTGTTGTTGGCCAAAAACTTTTAATTAAGAAAACCTTGAAGTGATTTATTGATTAGCTCTCTCCTGCTCCACACAAAAGTTGCCCAATAAACTGAACAGCCAATGAAATTTCGAGGCGACTTGCAAGTTAATCAGCGCTGCGAACGGCGGCCAATGCATTTAATGAAAGATAAGTGACGGAGGGGTCGTGGGCGTGGGGCGTGGGGCGAACTGGGAATTGTGACTAAATCAAAGAGACAAAGAGGCAGCCAAGCGACAACGACGACGATGACGACGAGCAGCAAATACGAAACGCGGCGAAATCAATTGTGTGGCCAAATAAGAAGCAGTAACGATAAGGGGGGATGGGGAGGGGGGAGCGGCTACTCCCTCGTCTCGTTTCGCTAGTGATTCGCTGAGGCGCGCTGCTTATGGAAGCGCAAAGAAAAACACCCACAACACACACACACACACAGACACCACACACCGTCACAGTTTGCTCATTAAGCGTAACAAAACTTTGGTCAACAACAACAACAACCGTAACAACTTTTATAGAGTATTATTTTAATTTGAAGCCCTCGTCTCGCTTGCCAGCCAATACGCAGCAAGAAACTAAACTGAGTTGAAGTCCAACACACACAAAATGGCGCCTATTTCCGTTGCAGTGATCAAGTGATCACCCAGAAGTTGGTCTGTGCCGAACATTTCACGCCCAGTGCCCCGCCCTGCGAGCTCGTTTAATTGTTATCATTACACAAAGATAATCAGCAGGTGAAATCTGTGCGTACTGCCGCGCAGGTGGGCAGCTGCCGAACAAATTCTTCGCGGCAGCAAGAGCAACCAACTTGAAGCGGATGTGCTGCGACGGCGGCCACAACAAAAAAGCGGAACTACTCTTGAAAGATTTGCGCTGGCCATTTGGGCCACCTTCGCTGTCACTTTGTCCCGTGCGCCCGTGTTGTCTGTCTGCGGCTTTTCAGCAGCATCGACAACCACCACGAGCAACGTGCAACAGCAACAGCAGCAGCGGCAGCAACAACATCGGAACTTTGCTTCATGGGCGACGCTTTTACCTTTAGCTGTTGTTGCTTTCTCGCATATTATTAACTTTTCGCTTTTCATTGTTGTTTCTGCTTTTTAATATGTACTCATTTTTTGTCGCGTTCCCCCTTTTTTGTTGATTTCGGGCTTGGTGCGTGCTATATGACTTGTTGTGCCTGTGGCAAGGGTGTGAGTGCAGCTTGAGGGTGTGCCACTTGTTGGTGCCGCTGCACGTGGGAAACTCATTCTATATGTGGCGACTTGCAGTCGCGCATATTAGTTAAATACACTGAGAGAAAATCCATGTCATATTCAAGATTCATACAAGGTGGAACTTTTCAACTTGGAAAATTCTTGTTATTAAAAAGGATGCCAAAAATTCCTTAAATGAAACTTTAAAACGTTGAACTTATATTAATAATGTTTTATGCCTATTTTATTTATGTACGAAAGTTCTTGTACTGATAATTTTGTACTTAAATCAAGAGTTAATGAAACTATTTTCAACTTAGAAACATTCTAAATGTTCTTTAGAATTGGAATTGGATTTAGAATGCTTTTATTTTTTTTTAAGTGTATTATATGTGACGACTTGACTGAAAGTCCGACAAGCTATAGTAGTTGATAGCAGCATTAAAAGCTATTAAGCTTCCGCCTTGCTTATGCAATCATGACAAGTGCTACACATTTCCAAATATATGAGACTCTAGCGAGTTAAAGCCAAACTGTACCAGAACGGGCTAGTGTAATGCAATGCATCAATGATTTTGCCATATGAGACACTTTAAGCGCGAGCAGGGCCAGTGGACAGACCTAGAGATCCACAGAATCGGCATCGGCATCGGAATTGGAATCGAAATTGACAAACGGCAAACGACACGCCAAGTGCTTGTGCATCCGGCCGAGATCGAGGGGGTTGGGCGTGTTTTCCAAATGCTCCGGGGTACAACAGGTTCGCTATTAAGTTTGTCCGCTGACTGTTTGTTCTTTGTTTTCTAGCATATAATTCATTTAATGATCTGTACATTTTAAACGGTGTTGTGAAATATTCATAAGAATATGTTTTGTTTTATTAAAAATAAATAAGTAAGCCTATCATATGAAATTGATAAAGCCTGTGAGTGAATTTTAACAACACGAAATAACTTAATTACTTCCAAAATATTCAAATTAATTCTTAATTTAAATTAGTAAACGTATTTTTCATATGCACCAAAAATATGTACCGGTGATTTTAAAAAACATGCGGCTAAATTTAAAATTTCAAAACTTTTTCTGGAGATGTGTATTTATTAATATTTATTATAAATTAAAAAATGTATTTTAAAATATACTGATTTAATTTTATTAAACTTATATATATTTTTGCAGTTGATTTTGAAAATATATAAAATTGGCTAATCATATTTCCCTAACTGAATACTGTAATTTAAGAAAAACTCAAGTTTGTAAAAAAGAATTACGCTGTTACACTGAATCCACAAATTAAATAACATTTATAAATGTACATATAACAAAAAAAAAAAAAAAAATATATATATTTTTACATTCATACGAGTGTTTAAAACAAATTTAAAAATTCTGGAGTAACAAATGCTGACTTCTTACTTAAGTTTCAATTTGTCTTCGATGTATTCAGTTTTGAAGTGTGCAGTAGAGGAGATTTTCGCCCAATATTAACATATATTTTTATAATTTTATTATTTGAAATATATGATGTTCAAACAACAAAATTATATTTTGCCTATAAAGAATTAAGTTATCAGGTCTTTGATTTGATTTTTAGCTTAATAAATAGTTAAGAGCATTTAAATGTTGTCAATATGTGCTTGGCTAATCTGTCTTGTTTTTATAGTATGCCAAGCATTACTGGGCTATTGTGTATGTGAGATAGTATGTGTGTGTGTGCTGTATTTATCTCAGCTCGCGTTTGGGCTTCTAGATACTAGATAGTTAGATGGTTGCTCGGATTCATAGTCATAGTAATAGTCGTAGTTGTACTTGATCGTATTCGTAGTACTCATGCATGGCGCGCACCAAATACGAAATAAATTACACTTGATTATCTTGTTGCTCGCCTGGTTGCGGCTGCTGTACCCGTTGTTGCTGTTTTTGTTGTTGTTGTCGTCAGCTCATGTCCAAAATAAAAACAATCTCACAGATACATAAACAAGCACTGGCAAGTGTAGAGGCGGACGAACGGACGGACAGACAGTCGCTGGGCATGTGTTGATATTCTACAAGTCATTTGCTGACTTAATTTCCAAAGCGAATTGTGCGCACGATCGTTTGGAAGCATTCGAAATTGGGTTGGAGCTGGGGGTTGGCCGTGGGGGGGTTGGAGATCAGAATGGAACGGCGGAGATTGGGGTGCGGGGTCACGGCTTTTGCTCAGCGAGGCGTGCAACTTGGTCCAACGCTCAAGTGAGCGGCTGCCATTGGCCACAGACCCAGTTGGACCGAGTGTGTGAGTGTGTGTGCTTTATTTAATTCTAGATAATCATAACGACTTGTTGCTGTAGTAGATGCCTCTGTCTGTGTCGCCGCTCTGCTTTTTTAGGGTAATTTTCTTTTTGCAATTGAATGAATTTGCGTTGTAGCCGCGTTTTTTTATTGTTTAGTTTCAATAAAAGATTACGCGGTCCCCAGATGGACGATGTTAGATGTGTATTTAGATGGTTGCGCTCAGCTGCTGCCGAGCCAGCGAGCGCTGTTCATGCCAGAATTTTCACTTCCGTTCTTAAAACGATTTCCGGCCCAGGCATCGGCTATTTGAGAGTTGCCAGTGCATGGCGAATGGTCGAAACTTTCCACATGACATTTTCAGCACTACGAAGGGCGAGCGCGTTGCCCGGTCGCCGTGCTAAATAATCCATGTGCAAAAACTTTCTTAACACCGTACTGGGCTCAGCTTGGCAACTGGGCAACTGAGCAACTTGGCAACTTGGAAACTTGTGCAAAAGGGTCTGCGCCCAATCAGGGTCTGCGCACTTGGCGACTTCAGCGTCATTGTGGCTGGCTGGGCATTGTGCGCCTAAAAGTCAACTTTAATTTACATTTTTCATAAGTAGCCTTAGGTGCACTTACTTAGGCCGACATAAGAGCAGCCGAGGAGGCAGCAGCAGATAAATGAGAAGTTGTTGTTGCTGTTGCACATGGCAAATATGAAAAGAAAACTGGCAAAGTAGCAGCAGCAGCAGCAGCAGCAACAACAACAACAACAACAGTGGCGACACTCACATGGCCCACACAAAGGGAAGGGATGGATGCACACACAATCACACACACGGCAGCAACAGGAGCAGAATTCATGACTCAAGCAGCCGGGGCCAAAGTTGGGCGCTTACTGTTAAAATTAAACAAAACACACATAGGGATAGCAACAACATGATAAAGAAAAGGGAACGACAAGAAAGATAAGATTGAACGTCCGTAAGATACCAATTAGAAATGTTTCAGGTAAAACATGACAACAACTTTAACTTAGCCTAAAATTATATTTATACAAAAATAAATTATTTAAAATAATTATATATATTCATAATATTCGAGGAAATTTGAATTATTATCAGCTGGGAACGACTAAAAAATGAGTCTATCGGAAAATTATGTGTAAGCCCGTTTGTTTGGCCCTAGATATACCCTTATTGTCTTAGTAATAGGGTATTCTTATATGAGGGAAAAAAGTGGTTTACACGTCGGCAACTTGCGTGGAGGAGCTGACTGCAAACAGCAACAACAAGTATAACAAACAATACAACAACAAGAATAATAACGAGGCCTGGCCTGGTCTGGTCGGGTCTGGGTTGGGTTGGCTCGGGCTGGCTATGGTTAGGATAGGTGGTACAAATGCTTAAGACTTGTTTCCTTGTATTTTGTCATTTAAGCTGAAAATAATTGCAGCTGCTTGTAAATGTTGCACGGCGGCAGCAATAATAGCAACAACTAACTGCGTCTGCTGACAGCAAAAGGATAACATGGCGCATCATTACACACACACACACACACAGACACACACACTGAGACACAGGCACACTCATACGATTGCAACTTCAGCAATTTCCGCTTCCGTTGCTGTTGCGTCTGCCTCAAGAGGCGGCGCCTACCCAAACCCAAACCCAAATACAAACACAAACACAAATACAAATACAAACGCCTCGTCTTCTTAGTCAGCGTCAATTTTTATATGCCACACACATATTGCAATAGAAAGAGAAAGAGAATGATAAATGAAAAGAAATGGTAGTCAACGTTGCGTTAAGAGTACCTAAAATTAAAACGGACACAGGCTAGTGCGATGCCATGCATATAAAGCCCTCCTCCCCACCAGATACTTCAACCGATGCTCATCCATTTGCTGTGCTGCATCAACGTCACTTTTCTTTGCCATTTCATCTTAAGTAGCACACAAATAAGAGTAAACAAAGCCAAACAAACTGGCCAGGAGTGAGAGCTCACAAAGGCGTCTCTCTTCTTCATATATGCGAGATTGCATACACCTACCCCAACCCTAGCTGTATGTGTGTGTGTGTTGACTTTCTAATTAAAAAATGAAGTCCACTCGGGCACAAAAGCGTTTCATTTGCAAAAGACTTTAGCTCTTTGGTCAGTTTATAGGCGGGTTGCCTTAATAAAAAGATAGCTGAGATGAGATTGCTTTCTGGGTACTTACCAAAATTTAAGCGGCTTTCTCATTGGATAACTTCTCGATATGGTGTAACCTGCAAGTAGAAAGCAAACAATTGCACATGGCGCAAAAGAATTTTGTGATTAGTAATTTGATCTTTTGATTGGCGGTTTTAAGGCTGTAAATCAATAAATGTGTTAAGTAAAGGGACATTCAGTAGGTGTATGAAGGCAACAACTACTCTATTTGCATTGGGTGTGTACCTAAACTTTACCCTAAACAAGAATTATAACTATGGAATTATTTTATGTTTTTAAATATTTATTGACTTGATCGGGTTAATATTTATATGCCACCCAGCATTTCTATCTGATTTATTTGAAGCTGCAAGCGTTTAAATTAACAACTTTTAACACCAGATCAACTAAGAAATAATTAATTAAATAATAAAAACTCCTAATATAGTTTTGTAAACTTATTATACATTTAATGAAAAGAAAAACAAAAGAAACAAAATAAAATCTTGCTGCTTTTCTGTACAATTTATATGGATTGCTAATGCAATCTCTTAAATTATGAAATTGATGAATTATTAATTTTATGCTACACAACAAGGGGAACAAAGCTAAACGCTCAAGAGCTTAAAAGTTTTTGCTGTTTTGGAATAATGTTTTCTTTTTTATATTAAGTATACGTATATTAAAAAAGTTTGTTATTTTTTTTTTGGTAGTTTTTGTTTTGTTTTTGCACCAATACCATTTGCGATATTTTACCCTTAATTTAAGTTTACATAGCCATTGGCGATTTCGTTGCGAGTTCGGACAGTGAAAACTGCGATGCACCTCAGCGTTGGCTGCTGGCGGACCTAGCGGCCCTGCTTGGATGCCGCCATGTTGTCGCCATTGACTGGACACTGGCCAGCGGCACTGGCACTGATAGTGGCAGTGGCTGTGGCAGTGGCATTGGCAACAGCTCGTGGCATGCCTGTGCTTGTGCCTGGAGTTGAGGCGCTTGTTGCTGACGTAGTTGGTGGCACATTTTGTAGCCGGTTCGTTTGAATACAACAATTTTGAATTTAATCTTTAGTGGGCTCACGGGGACAGGGGTCAACACAAAAGCACTGAAGCGCTGCGGGCAACTGAGGGGTCAAGAGTGGGCATCACTAAACACTTTTTTTTTCTATATTTTCTTTATGTTAAATTTTTTAATAAAGTGGCAACAAAAATAATTTCATTTAGGGCACAGCCGCGTTGAATGCTACATTTTAGACGTTTTACTTGTTGGTTTCACTTTATACACTGCCGAAAGATAGGCTACACTTTTTCCGTACATTCAAAAACATTTTAAAGTGAAATACATTTATTTTTCGCTTCGTTTATTTTTGATTTGCTTTGTTTTTGCTACCGCATATTATTATTTTTCTTTTCAGTTATTATGTTTGTTTAATTATTAATTTCTGACTAGCATATTTTATAGAACTTTTCAAAATTTTGTTTCGTTGCCGCAGCGCTTTTAAAAAGTGTTTTATTAAATGTGGGTTAGTTGTTTAGTTTTTTTTATTATTGTTCTTAATTGTGTATCTTTTCAAACAGGAGGTATCTAAAGACAATAAGTAAAGGTTTGTTTTTTTAATTATGTGAATATTTATAAAACCAATATAGTCATTTAAAAAAATATATTTAAACATATATAAATTTATTTTCTTCAATAAAACAAATGGCTAAAGAAACTTAATTTTTTGTTTTGTTATTTTAATACATTTCATTTGACATAATAAAGGCAAGGCAAAATTTATTGATCGAAGAAATAAAAACACGTAAATTTTAAAAGTAAAATATTATTTATGATAATGGAACTATGTGTGAAATTTCCTAAAGTCTTGGATATTGGTTTATTTTATGTGATCAAATTTATTAAGCATATAAAATCGCTGATTTAAATGTTGATTCATTTTTTAATTGTTTATTTATCAGTTATTGATGACACAAAATTTAGATGTTTTAGATTTTCTTTACAATCGCATTGCTTTGATTAATACATTTTATAAAATATTAATTAAATCATGTTTCGGCACTTTTAAGTTTTGATTATTTTTTTTTTATTTAAGCACAGTATCAGTTTTGTTAATGGGTAAAAAGGAAATAATTTTTTTCATAATTAATTTTTTTGTTATCAATCAAATAGAGCTAAAAATACATGTTAAAGGAAATACGCCTCGAAGATAAGTGTCCTTTGACAATGTCGTCCCACGTACCCACGAAGTGGATGCTCCGTTAGCCGAACTACAACTGACTACCTGTCTGACCAACTGACCAAAGGCTGGTTGCCTTTCTAACTGGCTGCTGCTGTCGCTTCTGCTGACTATGTTGCTATTGCTCCGGCCTGAGAGGCCACGACGCTGACGCTGCGAGCCAAGACGATCGAATGTCTCACAAGAAACGAAGGCCAAGTGCTTTTATATTCGACTCGTGAAACCCAATTTGTGTCTGTTTGGCTGTGCGTGTGTGTGCGAGAGTATTTATATAAAATTAGGCGTCTCTTTAGTATGTGGGTATTTCAACTATATAAGTAAAAGCGCGCCTGTGTGGACACACGTGTGTGTGTGTGTGTGTGTGTGTCTGTGTATGGGTGGGTGCGAAATCCAAGCCGCAGCCAGTTGCTGACAAAGTTGGGCAGCGTTGCGGCGAGTCGAAGGCGCTCCACTTTGTATTTGTCTGTCTGGCAACTTGCCTTGAGAGCTTTAGATAATATCCGGCCAAGTTTTTACCCCGACATAGCCAAGACCCAGTTGCTGCCAATGCGCAGCAGGCGGAACTGCGTGACAACTTGTCGTATGCGCAATGTTGGCCACTACCAATGCCAGCAACAGCCGCTATTGAGTGTATGTGTGTGAGCTTGTGATATTATGTTTGTTTGTGTGTGGTTGCCGCCGTGGTTGGCTAATCGAGCGCCTATCTTTCGACTGCCTTGAAGTATGCAACAAATTAACTCATTTCGATTTCATTTTCAATTTCAAGCAACTGCAACTCTCACGTACCACAAACAGCAGCAAAATATTTGGATCTTGGCCTGTATTTTTAACTTTTAATTAATTTTTTTTTAAATTTATATTTATATATCTTGAGTTATTGAAGTTAATAATTTTTTAAGTTTGTCGTTTTAAAAATTTGTATTTTCATTTAGCAGTTGCTTATGCACTGTATATGCTTCCATAGAAATTATGTTAATTGTGTTTAAAATATTTGAATTTGTTTATCAGTGGATTATTTTTATAAGTTGATTTGAATAATTGAATGCATTTTTACACAAGTCGAGGCGGCGTGCGTCAACGTCGTCAGTCAGAAGACAGAAACGCCAAGCAAAACTTCTGCCAGCGCGCGTGACTAGAAACGTACTGAATTTTGTATTTTAGAATATAAAAGTAAAATGCTTGGCTTGGCCAAATGCCGAAAACCCAAAGACCAAGGCGCTGCCGCTGCTACGACAGCTACTGCTGCAACTGCTGCGGCGGCGGCGACGTCAACGTCGTGCCCACATAAGTATGCAACACTTTCTTGCAAGCAGGCAGCAACGTCGTCGCCATCGTCGTTGCTTACTTGCTGGCTTGCTTGCTCCTACCAAACGACGCCCGCTTGCTTGTTTTTTCTATATACACGGAGAGACACGAAGAGCACATTTAAATATATGTATATCTATATAATAATATATATTATTTATATATGTATTAGGCGACTTCGCAGCAACAGCAGAAGCAGCGGCAGCAGCAGCAGATAATTTCCTATACGCAGGCGGCAGTAAGTGCAAGTAAGTGTGCGCTTGCTCACACACACACACACACACACACACACACACACACACACAAACACGCACACAGACCTACCTAGACGAAGAAAACAAGCACAGAGCCGATGTCGAAGCGTCCTCACGAGCGAGGCGACGATTGAACCGACGAGCACGACGAACGGCGAGGCGAACCGTACGCGCGCGTAGCTTAAGATAAACTAGAAGAAGCAGGCAGCAGGCAAGCAGCAGGCCTGCTACAGAGAGACGCACTCACACAGAGACACACCCGCACAAGCCGAGGCCCGAAGGATGACGAAGTGCTGCTGCTGCTGCTGCAAGCTAATGTAATGCACTCACACACACGCACACACAGGCACACAGAGATGCAGAAAAGAGAGGACGCAATTAGAAAGCAGCGCCGCACGAAGCAGCCGAAAATGCTGTTGCCCAAACACGAAGTCAGTGCAGTCTTCGTGTGCTGCCGGAGCTCGAAGAGAGATTCTGCTGTGTGTTTAGGTTGTGTTAGGAAGTGAGTTATCTGAATCTGAAAGGAGAAGTCATCGGCTGAGGCAAAACAGCGGCAGCACCGACTGTTGAGTGCGGGAGCATCTTGCCGTTGTTGTTGTTGGTGTGCTTGTAACTGTTGTAGTTGTTGCTCTGGCGGATTTCTCCTAATGTGCTTTATGTTTCAACTCAGAGATTTTGCACACATTTCGCTTACCAGTTCGTGGAGTCTCATAGCATCACGTGTGTCATTTTGGTGTAGAAAATGTTGTTTCTTTTCGTGTAGTTCGTGTTGTTGTTGTTGTTGTTGTTCGCGATGTTGTCGTATAAAAAATACATTTATACAAATAATAATAATACGTATATACTTATAAAAATGTTGCCAACAATCTTTTTGCTTTGTACTTTTGATTTTACATTTAAATTTGGTATTTTGTAGTTTTCTTTTTTGTTTTTGTTTGTTCTTTTTGTTTTTTTTTTTTACAAATTAAAATTTTTATAAAATTGTATTTTTGAGCGTTCAACGTAAATGCAAATAGTTGAAATTAAATATACTTGGGAACAGTTGAGAATTCGTCTGGTAGCTTGTCGAGATCGAGTTTCAGAGAGTTTTGTCTTGATCGAAAGAGCACTTGAAAATTGTTCCGTTTTTTCGTTTTTGTATTCGCTTTTCAAAACCGGCAAAATATTTGCTACAATTTTTGTAATGTTCGTTTTTGTATTCGTTTTTGTCTTTTTCAATTTTCTTTTCGGAAAAGTGTTTTGGCTTTTGCTGTTGTTGCTTTTGTTCGAGGATAGAGTTCGATATGTATGTACAATATACACATATGAATAATTTTTGTATGATTTTGTTGTTTTTGGTTGCTTGTATTTTGTTGTTGTTTTTGAGTGCACGCAAAATTAATACTTAAAAATAAATGAAAACGTAATTGAAAAATCCGAAAATAAAAATTTGTTTGTACGACGACGTTGATGTGAAGCTTTGTACTAAAAATGCGAAAAATTATTTCGCCGCGAATAGGCCGAGGACGACGCCGTTGCCGCGTCGCATATCGGTGTGTCTGTGTGCGTGTGCATGTGTGTGAGTGAGCATACATGTATTGGCAGTCAAGCCCCAACAACAAAGCCCACACGAACAACAACAACAACAACGATTGCAAAAAATTGTGTTTCCCGCTGCAGCCGCGAAAAAATACGCGAGCGCAGGTCTTTAGCAGGACATCGGGTAGCAGCTGTGGATTTGCAAAGCCAGGAACAGCCGCAGCAGCAGCAGCAACAACAGCAAACACAAAACGCGAGCGCCTCCCCCCTTTGTGTTTTTTGCAAATAAAATCGCTGACAGCGCTGCTCCCCCACAGGCAATAAAATAAATGCAAAAACAGGATACACACATACATACACACACTGGGGGGAGCACAAAAAAGCTCTCTCTTTGAGCTAGAGTTAGTGCGCATTTCAAATACATGGAGGGGCAGCAATAGCAGCAGCAGCGCCAGTGGCAGCGACGCTGGCTGCGACGTCGACAGCGACTGCGCGTTGGGGCAATAGAACAAAATGGAGTATGAGCCATATGTGTGTGGCTGCCTGTGTGCGTGTGCTGTGGGTGGCAGCTTGGTAGCAACCCCTGCAGATGGGCAGCCGTATTTTTTTTTTCCTTAACGCGTTTCGCTTCTTAAGAAGAAACCTACTCAAATCACGTAAATTCCCTGATACGCAGCTGTATTAGTTTAAATACATTTATTAGATACTACCCACTGTGTGTGTGATTGTGTGATTGTGTGTGTTAGTTCCTTACACTGTCTTTGAATTCTTGCCGACGGCAACTGAGAAAATCGCGGCGAAATTGCGTTGGGGAAACCCTTTGAATATTTTTCTATGCTTAAGAACTTTTAAAAAAGAGTACAAATAAATTGGTTTTTTTTGGGTGATATATATATTATATAAATATATATGTGTGTGTGTGTGCAGATGTTGCTTTTTCATTTTTACTTTCCTTACATCTTATTTTACTTTTGTATGTAAAAAGGAAGCGAGCACGTGCTTGAATTTGCGCGAAAACGAAGCTAACAAGTAGTTTTTGGATTTGCAAGGAATTTTCACAAGGAATGAATAAAGAGTAATGTAAAATTAAAATAATAAAAAAAGGAAATAATATAGTAAAAAATATTTAAATATCAATATTTTCTGCATTGCAAAACAAAATAAATAAATCAAAAATATATAGATATACTTGATATGTATAAAAAATAAATAAAAAACAAATGAAATTAATATATTTTTAGCAATAATATATATTTAGTATTGGCGGGAAAGGAGTTCGTGGCTACGTTTTACAAAGCAATAATCAGCTAATGATAACTCATATCTATGCTTAGATTCTACCCAATTGGACAAACAATTATAAATTTCTATTAGTTGTTTGTGGTTTTGCGATCACCTACAGGACAATTTACTGATGTTATTTATCCATGGCAATGTTGAGGTTCTCCCTCGTGTCCACAGCTAATGCTGGTAGTCTGAAGAGGCAGTTCGTTGATTTCGGGGCGCAGCGCGTTGCCAATTTTGGCATTTTTGTCTGCGTCGCCGTCGCCGTTAACAAAATGCGATCCGAACGATTCGATCGATCCCAACTTGGCGGCTCTTGCAATTGCAATGTGTCAAAGTATCTGTCGAATTGCACCAGCTTCAATTTGTATGCGTACATGAGAACGCAAAAGGTTATCTTTATCTTTAAGTTTGTTATTTTTAAAAATTTTTGATTCAACTAGTACAAGTGATTTTCTTGTAATTTGTGTTTAAAAGTTGGGTTTGGGTTAGTTTTTGATTTAAGGGCAGCCATTGGGAAGGGTTAACTTAAACGGTGAGCAGACGACGACGCAGACGACAAAAATTATATGGGAAAGTTCGCTTTAAAGTTTCTTCGAAAAAATATTTTAATTCGATTTATTTTGATTTAGTTTTAAAGATTCAAAATTAAATTATTTTTGTTGATTTTGCTGTTTTTAATTTTAATGTATTTAATTTTTATTAGGTGCCATTGAGTATTAAAAATTAATTTGATGATGTGAATCTTTTCAATTTTTGCATTCGATGCTTCATTTCGATTGTTGATTAGAATTTCTTGTTGTTATTGTAAATCACAAGCACTCACACTCGCGTACGCCCGTGGCATATATGTATATTTATATATATATATATAAATGTATACATATAAATATATATATATACATATATATATTTTATTTCATTTATTGTATATGAATAGTATTTGATGGCACTCAAATCTCAATGCGGGCAACGGCTGCCGCTTTGAGGGTGGCGTCGGGGGTGGTAAACGCGCGCGCACTTTGCATACATCTATATATATAAATATATATATATATATACAATATATATATTATATATATAATAATATGGGTTTTTATATGTGAATGCGAGTGTGTATAAGTATTTTAGAAAATAAGCAAGTCCGAAAATGAACCGAACCGTCGACGACTTGGACCAGCTCTGTCTCTGCCAGGACTTCTCCACGGAACGTTCGAGCGCTGACGTTGCCCGTTTACCGTTTGCCACTCGGCAACTGCTGCTGCTGCGTGCGTTTTGTGTCCTTTTGCTCGGTGCGTCGAGCCGAGAATATAAAAAAGCAATGTTGGTACTCAAAAGACGTCCAAAAGCCGTATGCCAACTACCCGCACGCCCGATGCCGATAGATCTGCGATGCGTTCGGCGTTCCATCAACTAGCGACCAGCTAACAGCTACCAGCTACCAGCGACCAACGATACAACACGGCACAAAACATAACACGGACACGGAGCACACGACGCGTACATGGTTGCCCCCCTGTTCCACTCTCCCTTCGTTCAACAGCAGTGCAGCTGTACGGACGACCGCCAAAAAAAGCCACCAGACGCGCAAAATGCAGCGGGGCAGCGGCTCTCAGGCTTCAGGCTGACCAGGCTGCCCCTCCCCCCCAAACTGGTTATACAAGTCCTATGTAAAAGTATCTGTGATAAGTTTTTTTCCTTGCTCAAAGTTCGCGCGCGCGAAACTCACACAAATACACACACACACACACACATGCACACACGCACGCACAAAGGCACACTCAGATTGGAAGCGGGGCGCGCTCTATATAAAGCATCTATGTACTAAATGGCGTCGCTGCATTGAACGCACATCGAACGGGTGGTGGGGTGGGGCGGGCCACCCATCCAAAAAACTGCGCGTCAAGAAATAGAAAAAACTTGGCGCTGACTCTACGCAATGTCTACGCGACCACACTTCCGTTGGGTCAGCCACTCAACCCACTTACGCCCACTGAACCGACCAACCACGCACCACATTCACGACGCCGACGATGACGACGACAATGATAAAGAAGTGCAGCTGCAGGCCGCCCACTGCCACCTAGCTGGGAAGCCAGACAGCCTCGACGTGCTCATCATCACCATGGTCATCATCGATGCAGCATTGCAGCGCTCAATGTCCTGGCTGGGGTGTGAGCCAAGCAGCCAGCCTTTGGCCAGTTGCTTGCTGCACGTGCTGAGCCTCCACGAACAGCTGGTGCTGGTGCTGCTGCTGCTGCTGCTACTGGCATGTAAAAGTTACGAGTCTGGTTAAGTAAATAAAGGGTCGCGCTGGGCGGGGGAGTAGGCATAACTTCTAAAAATAAGCCGAAAAGAGACAACAAAACAAAAAAGAAGCAACGACTACTTGTGTGTGTCTGCTGCCTCCGCTTCTGCCTCGCCTCGCACTTCAAGTGCATTTGCGTTGCATACTTTTTGGGGCTGCGGGCTGCACTCGCGGCCAATTCATTCGCTCTCTCCGTCACACACACACACTCTCTCGCGCGTCTTTTTCTCTGGCTCTCTCGCTGGCACTCTCTGGCAGCCGGCGAACGCTCGCACGAAGTTGGTTTGTTGCAGCTCCTTTTTGGCCATCTAAATTGTGGCAAGTTGACGTCGACAGCGACGCCAGCGTTGCTGTCATGTACTCCAAAACCCAGCAGCCCCACAGTTGGTAAATGCACAGCCCCCCTCCCTCAGTGCTACCCCCCTTTTGGCCACTATCTTCTAGTTGGCAGGCAATTGCATTGCATGCGTTGCAACATTTCTCCAGTTGGGGAAGTGCAAATGCCGCTGCCTGCGCCGCACTGCGCATGTCCTTGTTTACATTATGTGCCTGTGCCCCAAACTTGGCGTCGCCGACTGCATCTGTGTGTGCATGTGCATGTGCATTTTTGTGTAGCTGTGTGTGAGAATGTAGAAAAGCAAAAAGTCTACTACTACAACTAAACCTTCTGCTCGGGAGTTCCCTGTATACACGTACAACCAGCAGCCTCCTCCTGCCTGCTGCAAGTTGCTGCCGTGTGTTGCTGCTGCAGCTGAGCGCCGACACCGACGATGCCAACGAGCAATCTCTGAGAACGACAACGAACCCGAGTCCAAACTGAACTCATCTGGGTTGACAGCTAAAGGGAAAGGGGTCTGGAGCCGAAAGAATAATCATCGCCAACTGAGACGATCATCTACGAATCAGATCATCAGTTTCGAGTTTGAAGGGTTTATATTTCATATTTTATGTATATTAATAAAACCAAAAGAGGAATTTTTAATGAAATACATTAATATGTCAGGAAAACTGAGTTTTTCATATAAACTCAAGGAAAGTTTTTAAATATGTGTATCTAATAACTTTTGTAAATATGTAAATCTTTTTTTAAATCTCATATTTTGATAAGCATGTCGGTAAATTGTATATTACAAAACTCACAAAAATAATAATTTAATTACAATAAATATATGGAACATAGAAATGTATAAATAATATATATCAACAGAAAAGAAAACCTTAATATTAGTATATTATATTATTATACTTAACATAATTATACTATGATTGGACTTAGAAATATATATTTATATTATGTTTGTACAGGAAAATATTGTATTTTTTTTAGATTTGAAAGTATTAAAATGAAATTAAAAATAAAAAGTAATAAATATATATTTATTAATGAAAAATATATGTTATCAATCAAGGAGAATGCCATTAAACATTTTTTTTTAAATGGTATATTATATCTCTTGTAGCTATATTACATATTATTATTAAAAACAGAATAATTTATTATATAAAATGACTTTGACTTACCAGAACATTTAAAATATATCGAAAATATATCACATTACAACAATTTTTGCTAATTTGGTTTTAATTTTTTTTTGTGTTCCTAAAATTTTTACTAAACGATTTTAGTTTTTTCTTTTTTTTTTTAATTTTCTATAAATTTTCGCTTTTCTTTTTTCTTTTTGTAAATAATTATAATAAAATTTTGCACTTGTAAAATTTTGCTCCTAATTTTCTGCTCCGTATTTCCGTGCTGCTCTCGTAGACTTTTTAGTTGTTTCAAAAAATTTTCAGGTAATTTCGTAGGTTTTGATTTGAATTTGTCTTCAAATTTTTGGTTTTTGTATTTTACTATTTTTGTTATTTATTCGCCCGAATATTCGACGCCAAAATGCACAATTGAACGGGTTAATCAACTAAAGATTTACGTCTGAATTTGCAGAAAACCAAAGTTTGCCGTTAGACTTGGACCGAGACAAAATTTGTTTGACCGAAAATTGGAGAACTCAACTTGAGAAGAGATCAAATTCAGACGCTTGAATTTTGCTTCAAATCGGAATCGATGCGGAACTGAAACTGGAAGTTACTTCTGACTGACTGACTGACTGCCTGCTTAGTATATATAGGTGTGGTATTAGTTAGTATTATTTAGTAATTATTTTGCGTGACCTTGACTCTTTATTTGTTGGTTGTTTGTTGTTTGCTTTGTTGTTGTTGACGAACAAAATGCGTTGCGTGTTGTTGTTGCTGTTGCTTCTGCTGCTTATCGTATTGGTAAAAATGTAACTTTGTCTATTTGATTATTTGTTGTTGGCTGGCTGGTTGGTTTGTAGTTGGTTGCTTGGAAATTAAGAAAAAACTGCCTACATGCTAAACGCCGGCGTTTACATTGTCTTTGGGTTGTGCATGGATGGCAGCAAAGGGCGGAGGGCGTTCGCTGGCATTCAAGATGGCGTCGCGGCGCTCAGGAACGGCGCCTGCAACACCTTCAGCATAGTGGATCGCCTTGGCCCAGCCGGATGTTGAGCGTCCTCGGCTAGCGGCGGCATTTCTACGCACATTTCAGATGCCACCTGAATAGGTTTGTTTGTATATAAAGATGTATATATATATATATATTTATATATATGTATGTATGTATATATGAGGTGGCTCTGCACTTGCACTTCAAGTCATTTTTGCGCACTTTCACTTTTTATCAAAACACACACATACACAGACACATGCCCAGACGCACGCACCCTCGCAGATAAGTTTTGTTTTCTTTGTTTTTCTTTAACTGTTTCACTTTCTTGTCGATGCGCTGCGATGTGAGTTGAGTTGAGTTTTGAGTACGAGTTCGAGTTAGAGTTGAGTTCGAGTTGAGTTTGAGTCTGTGCGGTGTCTCTTGGCTTGGCTGTGAGACTGTGATTTATGCGCTGCGAAGACTGTGAACTAGACTGTCGACCTGCCTGCCGACTGCCTGCCTGGCACTGCCTAGTGATTTGCCTGCCTGCTTGCCTGCCTGCCTGCCAGCCTGCTTGCCTGGCTGTCTGTCTGTCTGCCTGCCTGCCTGCGTACTAAGCCAGCAGCGTGGACAGGACCCGAGGAGCAGAAAAAACGCCGCAACTTGTTTCGCGTTTAGCAGTTTTCTGTTGCAATGTTGTGCAAAAATTGTTAACGATGACGGCCAGCGTCGTTGTCAGACCGGCGGTCGCGCTTGCTGGCGTCGCTGTCGCTGCCTTCGATGACGGCGCTGCAGCGCGATTTGATTGTAAAGTCCCTGCTCAGGCGCCACTTGCCGCACTGCACCGCGGCTCTCATCTAAAGTTCGCTTGATGAAAGTGGCCGCTGGCCGTGCGCGTTGATGTGGCGGGCGCGAAAAGCGAGAAAAAATTCAACGGCAGCGCACAGCGAATTGTCCTCGTCGTTTTTGGTTTTGGTGCTTGGCGCAAAAAATGTTGCTGCGACGGCGGCGTCGTCGTCGCTGCTAATGTACATACATGAGCAGCATACACACACACACACATTCACATGGAGCACATATGCACATTGCTGGATAAATGCAAAACACACAAACACATAGGGACAAAATATGGATAGAGAATATGGGGATATGGACAACAACGCGCGCTCAGTCGCGAAAAATCAAAACAAAGCGCGACGACGGCAGCAGCGAATACAAACACACACACACACAGATTCACACAGAAATAGTCAGAGAAATGCACATACACTCCCACTGACCAGCACACACTCACACACGCTGATCCCCAATCAAGCGGCGAACGCATTTTGTGTGCTGCTGCGCCTAAAAATCAAACAACGCCAAAAAGTATGCAACATAAAATGCACCACCCAAAGTGCTAGTGGTTGGGGCGGGCAGATTGCAACGTGGACAGCGCTGCCCGCAACGCAGTTGCGTACATGCAGCTAAAAACGCAGCGAGTGGGCCTAAAATGTACCTAAACCACTCACACGCTGGACTAGCCCAAAGAGACACACATACACAGAGTTAGGCTGTGTTTGGTCTGGGGCACGCTGTTGCTCCTAGCTGCGCGTTGTTGCTGTCGCCGTTTCGCGCTCAATTCGATTGCCCCGCCAGCGCCAGCGCCTCCCACACCCGAACCCGTGCCACAATTTCAATTCCCTCATAGTCTGTGCCATGTGGCAGTTTTGTTTTGATTTTCTGCTTTTGTTTCGTTTTTCTTTGCACACGCTCACACATGCATATGCACGGCAAATGCAATTTTTTCGTTTTCATTTGCCACAGCAACAAAAATAACAACAACAACTACCACTAGAACAGCGCAAAGCAAAAGGGAGTAAAAGTGTTGAAGCCTTTTCGTGTTGCCCCTGCGAGTATGCAACACTTTTATTTATTGCGCGATTTTTGCCTGACTTTTTTTTAGTGAGGGTAAATCTAAAGCCAGAGTTGCCAATACCATGGTGTGGCACAACTCTAAAATCGTAGCAAGGAAATGCAGCAGCACAAAATGTAAATGCAAACAAAAAAAAGTGGAGCGCTAGCAACAATAACAACAACAACAAAAGCAATAACATTATTGCTGCAGCTGCATAAATTCTGACTAAATTCAAACACACCCAGACAGACATAAGCATGGATATATATATATACACACAATACCACCACAGGCACCAGGCACCACACGCACACATGAAAGAAAGCGCATCAAAAAAGCGGAGAAAAATTGTTGGGCCCAAAACGAAGCCCCCTGCTGTCGCCATATGCATATGTATCAGTATATATGTGTCTGTGTAAGTTTGTGTGTGTGGGTACTGTACATGCACACCAACACACACTCAGCCACACACACATATGTGCTGCAAACTAAACAGAGAATGCATTTAATCCCAGCCAGCAATCGCATTTCGCATATAACTCATACGCCGCGTAGGCGTCTGGTCAACTTAGGCCCCCCCATAACAACCCCCCCCCCCCCCCCACACACACACACACACACATATACACACATACACTCACTCACCCTCTCGCCACACACATATGTATTGGGACGTTGGACAGCGGCAAGTTGGAGCGTCCGTAACGACTGTATATGGACATTTATGGCGCTATCGATGGCATTGGTTATTGACTTTGATTTTGGTTTTGCTTTTGATGCAAAGTTTGAGTTTAGCATGTGGATGTGGTGTGTGGTGGTGGTGGGTGGGGCGGCATTCATTCATTTCATACAAATAAAAGAATTACCAGATAGCTTATGGATTAATAAGTTGCCCTGCACAAATGCCAAAGGTACATCAAATACGAACAACCACCCCACCATCGTCGCAGGTAGATGTGGTGCATGATTATCTGCCCGCCAGCTCTGCGGTCTCAACGACCCACCGGCCGGTCAACCAACCAGCATTCTCTGCCCTTTATGCGTTTGTTGATTATTAATTAATGAGTCAACGGGAGAGAACGCGGCTCATAAATTGTGAAATTGCGCTGAAAAATTATAAAAATTTGCATAGAAAACAAAACAAAAGGGAGTAAAGGGGGAAAAGTGCTTAATGGTTTAACCGAACAGATATTCTACAAAAGTCATGGTCTTGTATAATTTTTATTATATCATATAAAATATATATATATCATATGAAATATATTTCCAAAAATTTTCTTTAATTTATTTGAAATGATTGGAATATAAAACAAATAATAGAAAATGGATATGCACGTGTATTGGAATGTTATTTCATTCGCACGCTTACCTTCAAATATTAAACACTGCGTATTCTTTTAAGTTTCTACACATATTTTTATATTTCAACATTTTGTAATAAAGTTATATTCAATTAAATATCAAACTAAAAGCAATTACTGCTGTCCACAGAATCATGGCATAGCGCATGCTAGCGGTCTCGATTACATAGCAAGAGATAAAAAATCAAAAGCTCATATACATTTTTTTATGTATATGCTTTGCAAATATTTTTTATGGCAGAATATATGAATACAATATTTTTAATTGATATGGCTTATCACAATTAATTTGACAATTGCTTTCATTCTATCTCGACATTAGGTGAAAGTGTCGCACATTCTAAAACATATAGGATATGCAGCTGGATAACTAGATTATAAGAATTGTGCTAAGTAGCAGAAATATGTGTCAGTTAAGAGCAGTTAAAAAGAAATTTTCTTTTATAGATAAGATCTAGTTCTGGCGAAAGATTTTCAGATCAACTTGCGTTTTATTTTTTGTGATTAATAAATAATTGTCGGTTAAAACAAAATAAAATATTTCAACCCGGTCAGCTTAATATGATAATTATTTATAATTGAGACGACAAAGTCACTTAAGTGTAGTAAAATATAAGAAATATTTTCTACTGTTGACATAAAGATTTGAATGGAATCACTATTAAACAAAAGGGAGAGAAGTAGCGTGCCAAAGATTAAATATAATATCTTTAGCAAAGTATACAGAAGTATATATCATGCTCAGCAATTAAATTTTATAATTTAGCTGACTGGCTTTAAGTCCATTTTTTTTTAAATCTACTTTATTTGTTTTTATTTCACATTTTTGAAATTATTATTAGTAACTTTAAAAGGAAAAATGATCGCATCAACATTGCGGGTCCAAAAATGCATCAATCAAGCCTAGCAGCGCAGTTGGGGAAAAATTGGGAAATAGGCAAATTTGATGGGCAGCTGCAGCTGACCCATGGGCAAAAATCATTTTAAGTTTGATGATGTTGATTCTGTGCGTTGCAGATAGGATGCCTGAATGCAGATGACGTTGATGCTGATGCAGTCTATATTGCTGCAGATGCAGCTGCAGCTGCTGATGGCTGTTGGCTGATTTGCATATTCCCCAAAGCGCAACGCGTTGCAGTTGCAATTCGTTTGCCTAAAAGCATCAAGCACGGTCCGGAACCGTTTCCACGCTGGTGCAGGCTGGGGGATCGGGGGTATATAATGAAAATATCGCTAGGCAGCAGCCGCATCAGCAGCGGCAAAAATGACAAAGACTGCGCGGAAAATTGCGCGAAAAACTAAACATGCGACAAGCGCAGAGGGCGCAAGGGGGGCATCGCCAGCGACAGCTGCAACACTGCCGACAACAAAAGTCCATTCGAGTTTTTGCCCATTGCACCAAAGCAGCTGCAGTTGCAACAGTCTATCCAAAAAAAAAGTGGAAAAAACAGAAAACAACATCAACTGCAATAAGGGAAGTTTTTGACAAGGGGTTTGGGTTCTTGATTGTTGTTAGCTATGTAAGCTGGATGAGACAAGGGTGGGGGTCAAGTGTCAAACACTGCACACGTGGAGGTCACTCTCGACATATGGCCGAGTCGCACTTGAAAGTAAATCAGCATCAGGCCCACAACTCCCACAGTGGCTCCATTATTCATTAGGCTCATTTTTCGCGCATCAGTCCCCAAAGATTGCTGGCCATAAACATATTATGCTTTTAATTAATCAAGCGAATGCAGCGCAGCTCAAAGGACATGCGGCAAAACGGATGCCCTACAACCGAACTTTGAACTCTCGATATGGTATATTTTTTATCTCTGAATTCTATGGGCAATGCTGGCGGAAAGTAGAAGCAGAAATGCTAAGCCCCCTATTTGGCATGCAGTTTGGCGAGTGGGCGTGGCAGGGGAAGGCATCCTGTGGGTTGTTGTTGTTGCATTTAAAATGCGCGCTTGCGTTTGAAAAGCAACACAAAAAATTGCGAAAATGCTCCGCCTACCAGCGATGAGGTGACAAAAGGGGCAGCGCGAAAAGGCGGGCGGAGGGGGTCGCTGGTTGTCAGCCATCGTTGCAATTGCAGAAAATAAATGCATCTGCGCTGCGTTGCGCTGCGCTGTGCTTTGCTGCTCTGCCTGCGTCTGCGTGCATTGCTCATCCGCCCCGTGAATCGCCCTTTACACACGCAAAATGCACTTTCGCGACAACAACAAAAATAACAACAAGAGCAACATGAAATGTCGCGTTGCTGTTGCTGCTGCTGCTGCTGTTCACTGAATTTTGTTAGAGCAGCTGCAGGCGTTGCACAATTGCGAATTGAAGGGTTTGGGGCTCCGATTTGGACCTTGGCATGGGCAGACAGACAGGCAACATGGTTGGGCTTTTACGCTGTAGCTGCTTTGTCAATCCGCGGACTTGTTCATATATATCAATTTGTTGTCCGTTGCCATTGCCTTTGTTGTTGCAGCACCAGTTACTGCAGCTGCCGTTGTCGCAATTGCAATGCTTGTCCATGAGGTTGCGACAGTCGCTTTTAACGGCTTCTCATGCTACCCCCAATTTTGCGAGCCAACTGCATTTATTTCCAACTCCAACTCACACCAACAATCCAAAACAAATCCAACAAAAAATCGTGTTTAGATAAGCATCCACGAATGCACAATTTAACTGACCGATTGGCGAATAATCATAGATGTATCTACATAGCTTAATACCCGCTGTATATAAGGTGCGCACTTTTCTAAGGTCACTTTAATAAAGACATCATTTAGCGAGCAGCAGTGGAGGGAAAAGTGCTCATTTCAATTAAACACACACGAGACTTTTCTTGTCGTGGCAGCGAGCACAGTAATTACCTGTAAAGGACAAACAGGACGACGTCATCTTTAGCACAAGAAAGCGACAATGCCCAACACCTAAGCATAACACAAATAAAAGGACGTGAAAATACTCTATCTTAATATTTAAATTAATCAAAAGGAATAGTACGAATTAACCCGAAATTCATTTTTTTGTATCCAAAGCAACATACAGGCATTATTCTGAACTGAGCAATTATTAAAAAAAATATAACTTTTTCTTTAGAAAGCCCCTTATCTAATTTGCTTACAAATAATATAGATTTACAATACTTTTGTTTGAATGTGAAGCTTTAGCACTAAAATGGCCGACATAACGACTTATTAAGCAATTTTCCTAAGATCTGTAAGTCAAAATAAATGCAAAAGAACTGAATGTATTTGTATACTAAAATATTAATATAAATTACAAAATATACACAAATTACATAATCGAAAACGGACACAATGATTATTGTAACCTCAAAGCAATAAGCTGTAATTTTGGCTAAGTGCAGATTTTTGTTATATGTGAGGATGGCAGTGGGCGTGGCAAGAAATATTTTTTTCATCCTTAGAGAAGGGTATAAGTAGTCAAAATTGATGACTAACTGAGGGAGATATAGAGTTTCGCGCTTTGCTACGCTCCCAGTGATATATTCAAATTAAAATGTATATCTTAAGCAAATTCTTAAGCCCATATCGTGCCTTAAAAATAAAATATGGAAATATATAAATACAAGGCAAACCCAATGTGCAGTCTACAGTACCCATAGAAAGGGTATAGAAGTTAAGCAAGGCGACAACGACATCACGAAACAAACATGCAAATAGTTAAGTGCCAAGCCGCCGTTAAGGATAAGCACAATAGCGTGGAGGAGTGCCACAACACTTATTCAACACACACACACACGCACACACACTGGCGGGACTGTGGCCGGCATGAAATATCTCAGGAGACAGCGTGTAAACCACAACAACTACAACAGCCTGCAGACGACAACAACACAAACAGTGACAATGGCGGCATATTATAATTAAAGTAGAACAGCTTAAAGGACATTAGCACAAGGACACGCCAGCTGGAAAGTCGTAAGTTTGCTTGGTCGCAGGCGTCCGCCTGGCGGACGACCACTGAGCGACGACATCTTTCGCATTTTGCGCTTTTGTTTCTGCTGAACGAAAATTCCACTGTCATGTGATAAGGATAATGAAATCCTTGGCTCTGAAAATATTTGCCTTGCCACTATTTACCCGCGCATATTTGCCAGTGTGTGCGTGTCTGTGTGTGGCCATGTGTAGGTAAGCAAAGGTGTGGCCAAAGTTGTCGTCGTCATTCTCACCATCTTTGAGTCCTTTGGGGCTACCCAACGGCAACTGGCCCGCAACTGGCCGCTATTTTTCGTTTGCTTCAGTATCAATTTGGTCGCAAGTGTTGTCACATACACACTTACACTTATGTGTGCCAGTCATCAGCAATTTAGCTGGGCGCGTCTCCTACATTTACGTATGTGCAATTTTGAGGTCAAGGAAGTAGCTGCGCTTGGCTGCCTGTGGGATTGAGCAATCAACAACAACAACAATTATGCAGCTAGAGAACGAACCCCTTCTCAGGAGCAGAACTGGAACTTTGGCTGGCGCCAAACTAATTGCATACTTGTGGGCGCTACCCCAATTTAATCTTAAAGTCAACTCCGCATTTCTTGCTGCGCGCACCACACCGAATGCAATTTACAAAACTTTTGCACCCGAAATTGCATGCAATTGCACACACTGGCGGGATCTCGACTGCCTCGAAAGTGGGCCTCCTCCTGCCCAGCGGCTTAGTACCAAAGACCGAGCTGACTGCACGACTGATAGGCAGGAAAGGCGGCGACTCCGTTTGGGTAATTGCGTTTTGGGCCATGCGTCTGCTAGACAACAAGTTGAAAACCTTCGACCAACCCCAAGGGTGAAGTCGGGCCAAAGTGCATATTATGCAGGCCAAAACTGCAATTCGACAGGAACGGAAACGGCACCGGTAACAGATACAAAGAGGTGGCCAGGATCAAAAAGGATGGGCGCTGATTGCAGGGCAGCAAATTAAAAACTTCCATTGATGGCAAACAAACAATGCCCAGGCTGGCTACCTCGTCATCATCATCATCACCTTCATCACCTTCATCACCATCATCATCGTCGTCGTCGATTCTTTGTCGTAATTTTGTTGATTTATAGCTGGAAGTTGGGTTTAACAACCTGCTGATAACAATTACGTCTACATATATGCGAGCTGTGTAAGTGCGGATCCAAGTCGAAGGGTTTATGTTTTTGAAAGCTTGCAGAAAATGTTAAATGAACCAGTACAAAAGTTTTAAATTTAAATTTAAGTAAAAACGCTGCAGTCGGGAGTTACCGACTGCGGTCACGTTCTTAATTATAATTGTTATTTCGAAAATTTTCGGTATTTTGTAATTTTTGCGATGCGGAGGAGACTAGCTAGCTAGATCGATTTTATATGTAGAATCGATCTAAATAAAAAATCATGACCAGATTGCCATCAAACATGAAAAGCGGTTCAGTTTTGACAAATTTATGGGTGTTTAAAATATGAGGGTCCGAGAGCTTTACATGTCCAATTTTTTTCTCAACTTTTTGATTTTTGACAAAAAAAAATGGAGCACCTCAGAATCAGGTTAAATGTTGTTTTTTTTTTTTTATAAAAATATATAAATTAAAATATGACTTTTATCATTTTCCATATGCAACTCTACATGTTATGGAAAATTAAATTTTATAATGAATGCTTCAAGAATTAAATAAATATGTGTTTGTAGCGACAGGTCAACTTCAAATAAGTCAATATTTCGAGTTCTCTGATTCATTAATTCAATCGGTATTAATATATTAATATATGCATTTTGTATTTTGTACAGCTGTGTTAAATTATGTTGGACAATTCGATAATTTTACACAAAGCATCAACAAAAATGGTGTAAATAAAATGGTTTAAATAATAAAACAAAATCAATAACTTCATTAACGAAATATTATCCATTTGTTTTATCAAGTTTTCAGCTGTGATTTCGTTGTAAGAAACAAACTTTTGAAAACCACAGGAGCTGTCGTCGTTATAATCGGACCTTATGCGTCGCCGTCTCTTTCATTATTGTACACCTTTTATTGCTGTGGTGGCATCTGCCAGCTGTTGCATGACGTGTTGCCCTTCCACAGACACATGCACGCATACACACACACACACACTCACTCACACAAACAGAGACAGAGAACAAAGAACAAAGAGAGGGAGAGCGACTGGCGTAAATGCATCCAACACATATGTATAATGAGTTTGACCGGCATTATTTTGCAATTTTAAAAATTTCACGTGATTTTTACAAGCCGGCAAAAAAGGCACAACACGAAAATCGCACAGCCGATGAGCATCCACTTCTGGACAAAGAGGGGCGGGAAGGGGAGTACAGGCGAATCGAGTCGGGCCAAGCGAGCGACGCGTTAAACGCTCGGCAGCAGTGTGAGAGCGAGTACAGGACAGCGACCAGGACGAGTCCTTTTCAGGCTGCGTGTGTGAAACACCCAAACGTAAAAGTACAAAAAAAAGGAAAACACAGAAAAAATCAGCACAAGGAAATGAGCACATATAAATGAAATATACAAGCGAAAATTGGCGGCAAGTACAGCAATTTTTGGTGTGTCCTCTTTGTGAGCTGAAGCAACACATGGTTGCTGTTGGATCCCACGAGGTGTTTAAGCTGATTGCAATGGCCAAGTCAAGCAAACATCTGCAGCCAACAGCCGAAAGCCAAAACAAATATAATAATATTATTATTTAATATCGGTGAATAAAGTGAATAATATATTATTGGTTAGACAAATTATATTATTTGTCTGTGATTTAGTTTTCCCAGGCTCAAGTCAAATCATTGGTGCCGAACAGAAATTATAAAAAATGTTTTTGTTTGGCTAAATATAGTTAAAATAGTAGAAGACCACTTTCTAATGACAAAGGATTGTACTGTGCTCCTCAGGTTGCTCTTCTCTATCGCCTCTGCTTGCATCCAATCAATTAAATGCCTTGTAAAGGTCGCACAGCTTTGGCCAACTCCTGCTGACTGCTGTCCGCCGCTGCTTCTGTTTGCTTGTTGCAATATCCCTTTATATATTTTCGACACTTTGCTTTTATTTCATTTTTGACACTGCAACACCCCAGCAACAGTTTTACTGCTTATTGGCGGCCACAACAGCACCATCACCAGTGGACACACACTTACCAAAATATATACACACACACTCACACACACGTTCATTCATACGCTTATGGAGCACATGGCGTGGCTCGTTGGCTCGTCTGCTGTGGCGCCTGCTCCTCCTGCTGCTGACCGGCGTTTTTGGCCGGCTTTTTTGTATCATTTTTTTTTTATTTATTTATTTTTCATTTCTGTATTTTTTTTTACGTATTTTTGTTGATTTCTGATGTGAGCTTCGCACTCGCCTGCATTTTTTTCATAATTTTTTGTTGCGCTTTTTGTGCGAATAAAAAATAAATTAAAAAACAATCAAAAATAAATTGCAGTCAACAATAAAAAAATAAATAAAAACAAAACAACGAAAAAATGCGAGTGCTACTGCGCGAGCTTTTAATGTGGAAAATCTGGTTATTGCCACGCCCCCACAGCCTTTATCAGTTTGTGTGCCATTGATTTTTAATTATGTTGCATACTTTGGGTCGGCTGTATTTTTTTTTTTTTGGCAATAATTTACACAATGAGGCTGTGGAGGGAACTGTTGAAATTGCATTAAATTAAAATTAAAGAAAAACAAGTGACAAAAATAAATATGAGGCGCAGAACGAGGCCATTAAAATGTGAGCGACCCCAAAATGGGCAAAAAGAGTTGTGAGAGAGAAATAATTTTCATTATCAACGATTATGGTTCGACCTTGAGCGGCATTGGGACACACTTGTTGTTGTTATTATATATTGCATTGTAATGGTATGAGTAAGCGAAAAAAAATAAAATAAAATGCCGGCTCCGTGTCCGACGAATGAGTTGATACCGTTGCACGCGGACCCATGTGTACGTGTGTGTGTGAGTGCCGGTTAATGAAGCAACCAGTACGCACCCTATTGGAATGGGGTCACGGTTTACAGGGATCTGGCTACGGCAACGGGTCAGCGCCACAACAATGTCCTGTAGGGTGCTTACGCAGAAGGATGTGCGCCAGTGTGCATGTGTCTGTGCATGTATGTGAGTAGTTTGTTTGACATGCGTACCGTATTTCATTTTATTTCGTTTTTCGGTTAATTTTAATTGATTACTCAATATGCGAAAATTATTCGCTCGTTTTTCCGTTCCCTTAATTTTCGTACATGATATTATTTTTTCACACGTTTTCGCTTTTTACGATGTCCCCTTCCCTTTTTTGTTTGTTTTTGCTGTTTTTCTTCTTGTTAACTTTTACGCAATTTCATTCATGATTTTCAATTGATTTCATTGCACTGTTTGTTTACAATATTAAATGGAAATTGCTTGCGTTAAAACGATTTTAAGTATTTTGGTCGGTTCATTGACTGAGTAAACTTGGGCCATAACTCAAGGGCAAGCCAGCAAGATGCTAATCTTTAAGAAACAATAAACGCACCCAGACAGGCAGAACAAAGGCGAAGCCCCTGGTCGGGTGCGTTTATAGAGCAACCTTCCAGAGCCCCTCCCTAACCAGCGGTCTGGCACAATTGCTTGTCTGTGTGTCACGTAGCTGAAATTAAGAAATGCCCAGGCCGGATGAAGGAGCTCAGGTGGCGGCTTGTCGCATGTCCTTTTGTTTGTCACTCTAGCCATTCAGCAGGCCGTTAAAGGGTTGGCCGTTAAAACTATGCAAAGTGTTTATGAATTTAGTGCCGAGTCGAACAGAGTTGATGCCGACATTAGAGCCAGTAATTATTGCCGTGTGCGTTGCCAACCGGTTATCCCAGCCCGTCGGGCATCCTAACCTAATGAGCAGCTGAGGAAAGCGCATATTAGTCTTATCGTCGCACTTGCATCTCGGCCCTTTGTCCTGCGTTACCCTTGGCGAGCATTGAAAGGGCTTCGATAAGCAAACGAGTTGAGGAAGAGCGAAACTCGGCATGTTATCGACTTCCATTTGGGTTAGTTTTGGGGATTTTAAGTCAACTTTCGTGGCGCTTAAATTAAAGACAATGCCGGCCGGAATCTTGAGGCGAGAATTGTGTAACCGAAAATGTTGCAACTTTTCCACTGTCATCGTTAAGATAACGCATCTTTATGAAGGTCGCTCAGGCTATTGAATGCATGCGACCATAAAACGTGGCTAACCTAATGTGAAAGCCAAAGATACGTGATAGTTACCTTTTGCCCGATTTTCCAAACACACAAAAGCAATCTGCGTCTCACATTGAATTGTGGCCAAGCGTGCGTCCTTGTTCTTCTATCCTATCCTAACTGTCTGCCCGGCTGGATGTGTTCTTCGAACCACTTGTAAGCCTCGGGTGTCATTTGGGTCGCTTGACTTTTCTTGTCGCTTGTTGGTTGTCTGGTAAATTTATGACAGAAGTAATTTGCGTACGGTCAAGCGCGCACACACACACACACACAGACACACACTCGACCACGAACAGATACAGATACAAATGAACTTTCATAACCACACATATCAGGCTGTGCTATATTATCCTGGCTGGCATGTGTCTAATTAGTTGTGCGTCTTCACCAGCTGCGAAATGAGGTCAAATTGTATGCGAGGGACAGTTCGTTCCTTGGCGTGTGCCATGGATTTGTCTTGCCCAAGTTTATGGCCTGTGTTGGCCGAGCATTTTTAAAGGTGCGTCGGGTTAATTGAAATGCCCGTCGCAGTTGGGGCATTCAAATTCAGATTAGTCAGGCATTAGATAACTTTCTTTGGCTCTCCTGCCCCGGGCGCTGCCCCTCCCACACTGACCACCATCATTGTTAATTGAAGGTAATGCGCAAAACTCTTTAGTTTGAAGAGAAGGCCGTGTATATACAAAGAGGGTTGTCTAGGGAACAGTTTTACAGGCTTCTTGTTGACAGGAATTATGCAAATTTAAAGCAATTAAAAATACTTGCTAATTGACTTAAGCGCCGCTGGAACATGCAGCTACAGCTTCACGTCAACGGATTGGCAAACAGTCGGCAAAAAAACGCCAAAGAGAAGCGGATCCGTATCGGGATATGAGTACGGGCACGGGCGCGGACACATGTGACAGACTGGGTGTGGGCACACAGAAGGACGACGACTAATTAAATTAAATAGCGACTGGAGCGGACTGAAGCGGGAACCGGGCCGGTGCGGAGTATTAACTTATTTTTCGTGCAATTAACTTTTTAGTGGCGCTATACATCGCACAAACAGCCAAATAAAAATCAAATCAAAGAATTCCCATTTCCACATGTGCATGCACAGACCAACTCCAGGTAAATCCAACACGGCCCAGTCCAACGACTCGCACAAAGAACGAAAAGTAGCTCGGCCAGAGGCCTTCCCCCCACCCCCTCGGCCAACCCTCGGGTCATTCATTCTGCATTATGCAAAAGTCGACAAGTGCATGCGTGCAAAGTTCCTTTTTGGCGAGCTCTTTTGCCAGCCATACACATACACTAGTACACACGTATTTGCGTGTGTGTGTGGCTATGAAACTCACATGCTTATAGAGGCCATCAGCATCAATCATTAGCAGTGCTACAGCCCAGTCTACACAATTCAGTTCTCATTGACTGCTTGCCTTTTTGTTCCTCTGTTTCTTCGTTCGTTTGCATTGAATGCCAAATGTTCAACGGGAATTTTTTATATTTATATTAGACGAGGAAAATGCACACACAGAAGGATGGATGGGTCAGGTAGAGTGAAGGATATTCGCATATAAGAACGGGCATTTACAATTAATATTTCAAGTGAAAGGATTTGCATGCGCTAAGTAATTATAATTTTAGTGTTGAAACATTTTCCGAAGGGGTATTATTAAAATTAAAAATTAAAATTATTTCGAATGAACAATTAATAGATTGCCTATGTTAAAAAATTAGGCATTTCTAATAGTAGCGATAAAATAAATATTTGTAGTGTTTGACGATTTAAAGACATTGACCGTTTCAGATAGATGCCGTCTCTTCTTTAAAATGTATATTAAACGTTTGTCTTTTGACTTCTATTAAATATTTATGCAATACAAAAAAATTTATTTTATTATTATTTATTATTTGTTTTAAGTTCCTGATTAAACTTTCTTAATTTTTGAAAATTTAATTTAATTAAATATCACTATATCAAATTATAAATTATTTAAATGTTGAATATATTTTAAAAAACTTTCTCAGCTGTATACGTACCCTAAATGATTTTTTCATGCAGGGTATTCATATTGAAAGGAGTGAAATGTGTTGATTCCTAATTCAACTCACACACATACTCACGCACGCACACATACAAAATCACAGCACTCATTTGGACATACTCGTAACCTGCATATGTTCGAAATCGGCCCCGGAGCAATAATGTTTGACGTCGAGGACTGCGTTTGATTTTGAATAGCGCCTGTTGGTCAGTCCGCCTCCTGCATCACCCGATTTCTATTTGCCAGCACTCGGCAGATACTTGGACTTCTCTGCGCTTCCTTTATGCCTTTTCAATTGCACGCACGCAACATAAAGGAGGATGTTCCATTGAGGGCTATGATTAGCCCATAGTAATTAGGCATGTTATTGCATAAGCACGAAATGAATATTGCTAGGGATATTTCTGTACTGATGGCTTTTCTAAAATCGAATGTCTTTAAATGTCAATAAATAGAAACCTTAATGCGAATCTTATATATAGGGTTCCATCAGGAAGAGCTGAATGATACAATTTCAAGACTTTTTTGTTTCCGACACAAATCGAAACAGAAAATATTGCCCTCGGCTGGGGCATTAAAATGAAAATAGCGTCCTGCTGCTTGATAATTAAGGAAAAAGAATCAAAAATCTTGCCCTGGGGGTGGTTGAGTGTCAGCCATGGCTTGGCTTGGTCAGCAGCCAAGTCCAAGTTTTGAAGTTCAGTTGGTCATTGAAAGCAGCTCGTTTCCGCTTGTTTACGTGCATGCCCAAAGACAAGGCACAAAGGATTACCTAGCCGTCTCACTCAGAATCGGAGTCGACATCGACATCGACGTGGGGCACATGCTGTAATCAAAGAAATTAGCGCCACGTTGCGTGCAACAGCCCGTGGCGAGTGTGGATGGATGGATGGTTGGTTGGTTGAGTTGAACCGAGTTGAGCTGAGTTGAGCTCAGCTCAGCTGGGCAGTGTCCAAGAAGGGTTGCGACTGACCATTCGCACATTCGCCGTGCGATATTCAAATTCAGCGCAGCGTGCGGCCTGCTGCCAGCCCGCCGCCCGCCGCCTTCCGCCTCCCCCACCCCTTGCTGGCACCCTTGTCTATGCGCTGCTTAAAGTCTGTTTGCATATTGTCTTAAACAGTTTGACTTTTAATTTGCAGCCAAGTTTAATAACAAAGACAGCCCGAGAAATTGACTGTTCCAAGTTGAGTTCAATCCACACACACTTTTTAATTACAAAATAATAAGACGCACATATATAGGGGCGATATCTGTATGTATCTGTATGCATATCAATCTTATGTGCTTACTTGTGCGTACTTTAAGAACCGTTCGGTTCGCTACTTCGCACCCCGACAACCCCCTCAGCAATACGTATGTGCAATTAACCCCGGGCGTTGAAGTGTAAAATATTTATTAATAAATAACACACACGCCTACTAATTGCTACAAAGGCGACAGGCTACAGGCGACAAACGGGAGTCGCCTCCGCCGCATCATTGGCACCGTTAACGTTGCCTCAAAGAGCTTTACAGGCCGTGAGACGACGCACAGGACCTCGTCGAGGTCCAGGCCTAAGTTCAAAGTGCCCACCGCACACACACGTGGGTTGCTTTTTATTTTTTCGTTTTCATTTCTGCAACCTCAAAGTGTTAATGGAAAATCAATAATTACGCATCTTGGAATTATTAATAGGAGCGCACACGCCACACATCCTTATGGCCAGCCCGCACGGGCAGGAAACGGAAGCTGACAGCTCATTAGGCAAATGTACAAGTAATTGCATTTTTTATGCGTTGTTTATAATTGCTGTAACTAAAATAAGACTATCACACGTAATATTCTAATTACTCTATTAAACTTGTCAATTCGGCAGAATGCATTTTGTTTGTTTTTTAAAGCATATTTCCTAATACAACATCAATCAATTATCTATTAATTAAGCCTAATAGGAATGTCGACTGTAATAAGTACTATGAGATGCATTAGAAATTCAAAAATGTGTCAGGTTTTACTTTTAATTATTCACTTTTGGGAATTAGACAACGATGTAATTGCGTCTCATGTTTTTTATCTTTCTTTCTGAGTGCTTTTTGTTAATTGGATAAATAACATGTTATTGATAATAATTCTATCTATAACTATAATAACTAAAACTCGGTGGATGAGTTGTTTTGGGATCCAAGCACATATTTTAGTTTATTATTTGTTTCTGCATATAAAAAATGATATTTTTACTGTTTACATATATTTATATTATATTATAATGATAGATCTCATAACTCTAGCTTTATAGGAATATCAGTATAATATTTTATGTCACTTTAAAGCTAATTCGTATTATGCAAGCTTCTATGGCTTTAAATCTACTAAAATGTATATCTGGCAACATATACATATACTAGGCTATAAAAAAAGAGGGAACTCACACTTAAACTGGTCCATTTGACCACTGCATTCCTTTGCGCTTTGCAGAACACTAGGACCTCATTCAAATGCGAATCTGTACATATATTTTATTTTGCAATTTGGTTTTTGTTTCGGTGCGTTTGTTGTAATTGGCAACATGAAAACATTTGCTGCATTTATTTCAACGTTTTTACATATATTTGATGTATTTGCAACAAAAATAATTGCACTGACACACGAGCCAGGACATACTTTTGCGCGTTCGGTTCTGATTGTTGCTGGCTGAATGCATCGCTGCATTTGACCGCTGGGGTGGGGCGACGGTGGCAGCACCACTAATTGACAATAAGCCACACGCACTTACAACAGGTTTGGGTTCACGCAAGGAAGACGCGAACGGCGCCCAAATCCAGCTAAGTTCCGAGTGGTTTGGCTGGTTTGGGCAGCGAGTTGCTGGCAAAGGCAAATAATTTTAATTAAATGAAAAAGAAGCGCAACGAGGGAGTCCGTTGGTTGTGGCAGCGGCACGGACCGTGGGGCGTGGGGCACGGCCAGCAGGCTGGAGCCATAGCACTTAAGCGCCACTCCAGCGCTTCAATCCGACATGCCAGCGAATTGGCACTTGGACGTCAACGAACCAAAGGCCGCGCCAAAATGCAACGAGCAGCCCCCCTCTTTGTCCTCCCCCCTGTGTACATAGTATGTAAATGCAGCTGACTGGCATGTGTGGATGTATGTGTGCGTTCATGCTGGGCAGTGGGTGGACGCATGTCCTTTGTAAGAATTCATTTGCAACGCGAAACTTTTTTTTTTCGAAATTTCTAACGCCGCACACTCAAAGTCGCCAAAGAGCCAGCAGAACGCGGTGGGGCAGCAGTCACAGGGGGCGGCAGACATGCCAAGGGCGGGTGGCGGGTGCTATGGAGAGGGTAACCAAACATAGCAAAGAGGTAAACTGCACTTAAAGTGCAACGAGAAAAAATTCCAGTCGCGAGCTGCAACTGACCAAAAATGCACTCGGCGCCCAAGGCGGGAATCGGATGGGCGTGGGGCAGCGAAGTGGAAGTGGAAGAGTAGGCGGTGGTGCTACTAGCGACGTTTATATGCAAAAAGATAAAGAGCAAGTGCCACACACACACACTCACACACACACTTGCAGCCGGGCTAACTGTTTGTTTTATGCGCTCATGTGCGCCGCGAGAGTTTGCGAGTTTGCCAAAATGCTGCCGAGTGCAATTTTGTGAAGTTCGCCTGTTGTTTCTGCCCCTTGTTGCACGCTGTTGTTGTTGCTGTTGCCGTTGTTGCTGCTGCAGTTGCTGCCGTTGAGCGATTTTGATTGAAAATGCACTCACACCCAAACAACAGCGCACGGCATCCAAAAAGTATCCGTTTTGCCTTCGCCAGCAATGCGCTTTTTTCAGCGACGTCCTGACAATCGTCACGGCTCTGGATCTACATATACAATTTTTTTTAGTTTCTGACTGCATTTACCGCAAAAAAACCCGGAATCAACTTGCGATTTGTGCGTTTCGTTGTTGTTACCCAACCAACCTAGGAGTGTTTCCCCTTTTGAGCAAAAAATAAATTTTTTTTTTGAGTAGCCGCAGTTTAGGGAATAACAATACATATTCTCAACGTAGATTTTAAGCTTCCCTTGACGTGTCACAGAAAAAACAACTTTTAAATTTTTTTTATCAACTGTTAAAAAATTACATATCATAAATACTATTTCCATAGATTAAAATAAATTGAGATCATTTAAATTACGTTTTGGTTCGCATTGAATTTATGTTTTTTTTATATTTCGAAAATAATATCAAAATAATATCAAATCAAGAAAGAAATATGTATATCAAGTTTATTAAATAGTAATAAAAAAAGGCATTGACATTAAAAAAAAAAAATGTATTCATGAAAAGACTGCCTACCAAGAACGCCAAGGTCAGTACATTAATAAAACCTTTGCATCGTTTTACGCAGTTTGTATCGCAACTCTATATCATATATTAAACAGAGCTTCAGTATACAAATGTAAAAATATATATATTTGGGCAGAGGAAAGCATTGATTTTATACAAAATGTGTATTTTTTTAACACGAGGACACGATTAGTCGACTAAGCCATGCTCGTCTTTCATTTTGCCCATTCTTCTGAGCAAACTAACCGATCTTGGAAACTTTAAAAGACTTACAACTTTGAACATACTATACTTTTCTATAGCCATTTTATCGATATCTTGCCCTATTTCCTAAATATCAAGAAACTGCGACAAATCGCAGATGGATACAGGGTATCATCCAGTCGACACTCCCAACTTTGCTTTCACTATATGTATTTTGAACACTTTTTGTGCAGCTAGAAAATTATCGTTAAAAATTCAATCAAAACAAGTTCGTTCGTAGAGCAAAATTTTGCCCTATCGATAAATGGGAATGTTCTTAATGAAAATAAAACGTTTATTAGATTAAGTACAGTTTTTAAGTTTTTAGTTTAGAAAAAATGTTATAAAGACAGAACTTTGCTCTCAAATTGAAAAACTTGATTTTAAGAATACTTGTACTTGATTTAAGTAAAATATTACTGGTGGCCTAACGATACCAAGCCAATGTTTTAATCCATCTATCTATGAAATCACATTATATTAAACAATTTCTGTCCCACTTGCTGAAAGCTATTCTATGTAGTAGTATTTTCGGAGTCTCAAATGCTTTTCACTATGGATTTTTGTAATTTTCGTTATTCGCTCGTTTCTATTGACATTGTCATTGTGTGTTTGTGTTTGTGCTTGTGTTTGTGTTTGACTTTCAATATTTTTTTCGATTAGCTCGCGCCCCCCACTAAATGTTTGTTTTTGTTATAATTCACATCGCTGTTGTCTGGATCGCTTAATGTCAAACCAGTTGGACTTCCATGAGAAAAATGCTGTTGTTGTTATTTTTATGCTTTTCGCTGCTTGCCAAATTGTCGTTTTTTGCGATTAATCCTCGGCAATGGCAGCCACTTTGGCGCACATAATTGAGGTTACGTTCGGCTGCACAAATTGCCAGCATTAATTGATTATGGGCCAGAGGGTTGGGACGATGTCATCAGCATTGTTGAATCACTCGAATAAAAAATGTAATAATCGGATTTTCATGGCTGCATTTTGGACCGTATGTGGCACATTTATTGTTTGACGCACAACTCCCGCTGGGACGACACCGGAGAGGGGGACGCCTCTGTCAAAATTGTGTACAGTCCATGGAAACTGACCTGCACAACATGCCCCAGCAATTTCAAAACGCGACACTTGCGGCACGCACAGGCCACAAAAGTTTGACACCCCCACCCTCTCGCCATTCCCAACCCACTGGCTTCATCCATCCGGCTACCGGAAACCAACCACCAAAAAAAAAAAATTAGAAATCGAGTAACTCCAAAACATGTGTTTCACTTTTTATGCTGCTTTCTACTCTGGACAGGCTCGTCTCATCTTTTTTTTAGCACCTTAGATTTATGGCTTGTTCGCGGCCGTCAGTTAATTGTCTCACAATTGTAAATTGTCCATCTTTTGAACATGTCGAGGCTTAAGGCGACATTTGTGCCCCACATAAACATAAAAACCAATTTCGGGACACGCATATTTTTATGGCAAAGATGATGGACAATTGCTCAATTTAACTTTTTGTTTATTTGTTTCGCCTCGTTTTCTTACAATCAAATGACGAATATTTGGGCTTTTATTAGGTCGTCGTGCCGCCAACAATCTGAGATTAATTGTGTCCCAAGATTTGTGGCATTTTTGCCGAGTCGGCATTATTTTTATATTACCTACCTTCAGATTGTATTATATACTCTACACATATGCACATAGCTCTATGTATATACTGTTTTTTTAAAAGACTTGAGATACATTTTGGAATTCAAATATGAAAGTATTTTTGGTACAATGCTTTAATACTTTAAATTTCATATACCCTGACCACTATCCAGCAAAATTTTATTAAAGATATTTGAAGAGTAGCAAATATTCTGTATTTATATTTTTCTTTGGCTCGTTAAATAAATATTTCTTCCATCCACAAATATTTTCCACATGTTCTCTTTCATCATTTTATAAGAAAAATGCAAACTTTCAATAGTCATAAAAACACTTAATAAAGGTAATAAGGATTATGTAATTTGGATAAAAAAAAATCCCGTTTTTTATTTATAATATTAAAACTAATTTGTAATTAAGTTCTGTCACATGAAAATATTATAAGAAGTTTAAAGCCGAATCTAATTTTATATATTCATAGCGAAATGCAAATTCATCGTAGAATTCCATGGCTTCAAAAAACTGAAATGTAAATAAAAATCAATTGTGACAGTCACATTAGAAAAAAACAACAATTAAAAATGATGCCATAGGGGCCTCCCGAACACATAATACACAATAAATTCAATTATGCCTCTCAAATAATCACATTAAATAGTGCAATATATCCATATAAAATTTAGCCCTATTCCCTATTTATCACTATTTCCCTGTCAAAATTTCCCATAATTAGGCACCCTTGCTACAAAAATTTTCTTTACCAACCCTCATCGACGAACATTTTTGCCCAAAACTAAAAAGCATAACCAAAAGTGCCACACTAGCGCCATCTATGGCCAGTTAGATGCCTTAGAGCAATTGTCGGTAAAGTAGTTTCCCGCATCGGATAATTTAAGAGAAAGAACGCAGAAATATTCTAAGTGCAGCTCTTAAACAGCAACCCAGGGGGTGGTAGAGCACTACGAACCACTACGAAACCAGCCCTTGTCACTGTACCAGAACTGCCAACCTATTGCAATTCCAACGCACTAGGCGGGAGGCAAAATAAATGAGGCATGAGGCGTAAGGCGTGGGCAGCCGTCCTGAGGACGACGACAGCGAGGACGACTAAACGCCATGGCCGATGCTGGCAAAATGGAAGGCTCGCAACGGAATGGCCGACGCTGTGTCGGATTTTCATTGTTTAGCTGATGCAGACACACAGATACAAATACACACACACACATACATACATACATCAACTATATGTGGCTAGATTGCGCATGTGCGTTAGCCATGCAGCATCAGCAGCAGCAGCAGCAGCAGTAGCTGTAGCTGTAGAAGCAGCAGCAGTAGAAGCAGCCGCTGCCGACGGCAGAGCAGCTTTATGCACTGACCCTTAGTTTATATAGAAGATACAGTTAAAAGCATAAATTGGAAAATTTCCAATGCAACAAACACTTTGCCTAACATTCAATTGGTGTACATTTAGGTAAGGGGTGAGGGGGTGATATGTATGTACATATATTGTGCGGTCGGTTTGGGTTGCGGCTGCATTGATAGACAGCAGACGAAGCACGTCACCCACACAGGTTTGCAGTAATTAATCATTTTTATGGATTATTAATGGATTTGCATGTGTTGTTGTTGCCGTTTTTGTTTCAGTTTCTATTCCCGATTCTGTGTTTGTTTTTGTTCGCCTGGCGTCGCCTTATTTACTTATTTAAATTGTAAATTGCTGGCAATTTGTTTTAGAGCACGGATTAGTGGCATTTATTGAATTACGATTTTTCCATGGATCGCCTGATTTGATTTATAGATGCTGTCGCTAGCCGTCAATTGCCAGTCAGATCTTTCGTACTTCTGCCACAAGCCAGACACACGTTAAACGTCCTCAAATGGGACCTTATAAAGAACATAGACAAACAAACAGACCGGCAGACGACCAGCCAGACACAGAACGTAGACCATAAACGGGGCAATAGAATTGCAACAAAAAAGAGACGAGAAAAAAAGGAATGAGAAAAAAATATCGGAGCTAAAAAAAATGAGGAAATATAAAAAAATGCAATGGTTTAATGACGCCCCGCAGCCTAGATACCCTTAAAGTTACGTATATGTATTATATGGAAACTGTCAAGAATTTTTCAATTAAATTATGTACAACAAAATGTGTTCAAAATGGAAATTAATTAATTTAAACACTAAATAGCAATATTTAGATTGTCCTTTGAAATTCTAATATATCACATATATAGTATTTAACATAAGAAACTTTGTTTCTCGTCGTTACTATTCAATATTAATGATTGATTATAGATTCAATGGATTTTTACTTTATTTATGAATTTTCAAAAAAAATAAGTTTTTGTGACTTAATGAACTAAAAGAGTACGAGTTTTAGCCTGATACTTTGTTAAGAACATTATTTCTCTCTGAGTGTACATTTCAAAGTGATAATAATGATCAAATTATGTGAAATATTGTTAATATTTTTCTACTAAAAGATTTAAGCTGGGGCTAGAATGTGCCACATAAAGGATTGTGTATGCCACTTAAGGGATTGTGTATTCTAACACAACACAAACAAGAAAGCGAACAACCCTATGTAAAGAGCAAGAAAAAACCCAGACGGAAACCCAAACCTCTTCCATCTTCTACAGTTTCTTTTCAATAGTTTTTTTCTTTACCCTGGTGCTCTGCCCATCTAGCTGCCTATCTGTTTGTCTGGCTTCGCTGATGCCTCTTCTTGGGAGCTCAATCAGCTGTCTGAGACAATATTTGTGCCCTGCATACATTAGGTCAAGTTAAGGGAATGGGAACGGGCAACCGAGTGAAGTTGCGTTGAAGGGTTGGCCAATGCAAACAAGAAGCCACAGAAGGAAAGTAAAATCCTGCGAAAAGGTATATTTGCTTCTTGCTTTAATTAAATTCAAGCTGGCAGTTTGACTTTTTGAAAACCTTTGAGTAAACTAGATAGGAAAGAGCTTTAAGTTTGTGTTCTAAGTAGACATCTATCTATAAGGTAATAGCCAAACCTTCAACTGCAAACTCGACTAATTTAATAACTCATATCAAGGGCCAGTGCAAATATTTGTAGCTGGGATGAAAATGCAAATTGAATTCACCCACCCAGCCCGTTGACTGGAAACTACAAATGTAACATGGCGTCTTCAGTTTGCAGTCATGGCCAAAAAGTCGCAACTGCTGAGGATGGTGGTTGGGTGGGTGGACTCAAACGAGATCCCTTTCGCAGCCGAAAGGCAACCCGCATGCCAACTTGGGATAGTTGTGACTTTTGTCTGCGCACGAGTGCAAATGTGGGCTTGGCTTTTGCCAAAGTAGAGGGTTGGATGGCAGCTGCCTGTATAAGGGTAGCTTAGGGACCGTATTCCTAGGCGATCTAGTGTGGGTGCAATAAAACTTACTTCCTTTGGCCAAAGTGCTTTGGTCCAAAAAGTCCTAACCCCTCAAAAGTTTGTAGTCCTTTAACGGTATCCTTATATATTTGTATGTGTAAATTGAATTTGTTGGCAGTTGAATGTCTGAATGCAGGAAATTAAATAGTTTTAGTTGTTAGTTGGCAAATAATTTGCTTCCCAAATGAATCGAGTTTATATTCTGCTGCCTCAGTCAAGCCCAACAAATGCTCCAAAAATAGAAAAAGAAAAAAACAAAAAATGGAAAAACAAACCAGAAAAACTTTTCAATTTTCTCGTTTGTGTTGGTTTTTATGCTTTTGTTTGCGTCACTCAAATTTTGCCCGCCTTTGTTCATCAAAGTAATTAGTAAAACTCTGAAGGACCTTCTCATTTCTGGTGCGCTTTTGTTTTCGCAGGGAGACGAGCTCTGAGCCAGTTTTAATGTTCATTATGTGTACATGGAGCTTATTTGATTTCTGCATGTAAATTAGTCGGCTGAGGCCATTTGTTGAATAAATTCAAGCACTCGCCCACTCTTCTTTTGGATCTAAGCATCGCTCCGAAGAAGCCAGAACTCCAAGCTATTTATACAAAACATGGTGTCTGCGTCCAACAAACACTCGTCCTAGAACGCATTCGACACAAGTAATAAAGTACCCGGGCGCCCGAGCAGGGATCCAAGTGCTGCCGCTAAGCGTGTAAAACGAGCGCAGGTCCTTGAACAAGCGAAGCATGAGAAGTAATGCAAAGTTGTCAACGCTGGGGGGGAAGGCAGAGCGAATATGTTGACGAGGACGACGGCGGCGCCATGGCGCAGATTATAATTTCAAAAGAGACGAGCAAAGGGACACGGGCAAACTGGCGGCAACGCGGCAACGAAGGACCTTCATTATGAAAGTTGCTGTTTTCATTATTTTCTTGCGCGGCCTGCTGCGAGTGCCAGAGCGACGCCACATCCTGGCAGCAGCCAACCAGCCACCCAAACAACTAATCTACATTTAAAGCAGGACGAGGGACGACTGGTCACTGTGGGTGGGAGAAGGGAAGGGGGACTGTAGCCGCCGTTGCTTGTTTTATTTTTGCACCCTGAAGGCATTTGCCGAAAGGATTCATCTTACGACATTAGTGACCTCAGCAACTGCGCACAAAACATGCGGCGGTATCTGGAGCTGGAGCTGGAACTGGAGCTGAAGCTGTAGCTGTAGCTGGACCAGGACATTGGGTAATCGCATGTGTGGGCAGTCCAGATACATGGAGGGTGTGAGGTTTGTTGTGCTTTGTTGTGCTTCTCTAGCGCAAATATAAGTTTGCCATAATGGCTGCCAACAACAGCAGCTCGGCTGCAGCAACATCAGCGGATGGGCAGGAGGCAGGGGAGCAGTTTGCTTGTACCTTGGGGTACAATCTGCCACAAATACAACAAGGAAAACCACCCGCCCAAACCACCCAAGCTACCCTTGCCGTCGTTGCCTCGGGGTGTCAAAGTTGCGGGCCATGTTCGGGGCAACCAACTCGCAGGTCACAGCTCGCATCTCCGGCATCGCCCTGGACTCGCATCTTGTGCCAGCCACGTCACGTAGCCAGTGCCGAGAGCTTCTCATTTATTTTACTTAATTGTCAAGTTTGAATTTTGAAAGGGTTGTCAGCAGCGCCCTCGTCGCCATCGCCCGCTCCATGCATAGTAAAAATTACGTTACGCTTTTGCCTCGCTGCGTGTTGGGTTGTCCGGAGCAGATTAAGGAGTGGAATAAAGTCGGCAGGATAAGGAGTGGGATAAGTGAGCAGTGGACTCGCTTGTAAATTACATTGTGCAAGTCCCTTCAAGCTTTAAGCAATCGAATTGAGAGCTTACAAGGGTATATTACTTAGATCAGTTAAATTGGAGCTGTACCTATGCAATATAGTTGTTTATAACCAGTTTTAGATCTTAATAATTAGTTTGTGATTATCAGTGATAATATGTTCACAGGAATAAAGCATCGATTTGAGAAGGAATAGAAAAACTTTTATTAAAAAGAGACTCAGGACCCAAAAACAATTAAAACAAATAAATCCATGAAATTCGACAGCAGTTTCAACAAGATATTTATTCAAAATATATGTTCCTGACAAATTAATTTTATTGCTTAACATTTATAACGTTTTAAAAAAAATGAAACAAGTTTTATTTTCAAAAATCCATTTATATTAAATGCAGAACTAATCTAAAAGACAAAACAAAGTTATGGAAGTTTGAAATCTGAAAGCTATAGATCCGAGTACCGATCTTTAAAGGATCTTTAACACTTTGTCTGAAGAGGATAACTACAAGTATATATCCAAAGTTTCAAGTCTCTATCTTCAATAGCACCGAAACACGTTGCGTTTATCCAGACAGGCGGACAGCAAGACGGACATTGCACAAACCCAGTATACTAGTTTCATTCGAGAACGAGTATAAATATAGACAATTTTGTTAGATTCCCAAAAACCGATCTTTTTCTTATGCAATTCAAAGCAACAAAAATATATCTAACAGTTTAAAATTAATTAAAATTATAAATTAAAGTATAAAATTAAATAAGACTACAGAGTAAACCACAGCAGAGTGTCAGAGTGAGAGAATCCAGGATACATGAATTGAAACCATGCCTTAGATATTCTCTAATTATTGAAGAAGAAATGAGATTTTTAAGATAAGGCATATACAAAACTCAAACATAAAAGAGATATTAATGAATCGAATAAAAGCAACAATAATAAACTATGTATAGGAAAATTATATAAGAATCTTAATTAAATAAAAAAATATAATTCTTGCAGAGTGATAATCATTTGGTAATATTTAAGTTATTAACGAAATAATAAAATTATTCTCCCCAAACCAACAGCCTCTTGCTATTTGGCAACGCTTTGTAAATTGCACTGGTACTTTTGCAGGTTTAGCCCGCAGCAAACTTTATGCAGCTGCCTTACCAAAAAGTTCTAACCCAACATCAGTGCACGCATTTCGACTAGTTTTCCAAATGTTGGCACAAAAAGCGCTGGCGGACATAACCGACACCGCGAACTAGCATATGAGGCAAGCACAGAGCAAACGGACTGAGAGACGGATCAGACAGACAAAGTTTGAAACCAGCTGCCTGATGCGCAATATAAATGTGGTTTTCATATTTTTGTGGTTCACTTCAGTGCAGAGCTTCTCCAGAGCGCCTCTGGCTGTAGTTTTTAGTGCCAAAGGACAACCAAACAGAACCACACACAAACACACACGCACACACACACACACACACACACACACACACACACACACTGCTGCCCATAATGAACGTCATTCATAAAACTTTGGCTAAATACGAACATTCATTATAAAATAATTTCGCCCCAAAAAGAACGAAAGGTGCGAGTGCAACGTAACTGTGGCCCTGGAACCGAGCGTTGCGAAAATTTACATGTAGAGTGAAAAAGTTATGCACTGAACTAAAAGATAATAACCAATCTATTCAGCAGGCGCCGCTGTTGGTGCTCGGTTTGTCAGACAGGATACCAACTAAATTTTCGCCTGGCTGACATTAACCCTACAAGACCCGGCGGCACTGACCACCGCCCAGCCACACGGCCACCCAACCGCCTCTATGGTTTACGGCAATGGCTGCTTCATTAAATTTCAGTTTCCATTTTGGCAGCAGCCCAGCGTTAGATATCCTTAACATAATCAAGCGAGTACAGCTTTGAACGGCGACTTGGGTCGCACCCCTCCACAGACTGTCAACAGCATATTGGGCCGGACATTTGTGTATTTCAAGGAAATGTCACAATAAATCTTCAACTTGGAACAGCCCCCACAGACCTTGGTCTGTTCCATTCCTAAGCCCGGCTACGTGACTTAGCATAATGAACAGCAGTTGTGGGTCCAACCAACAACTGGCGCTGCACTAATCCATTACTAAATTAAACATTACACTAAACATATATAAATAAATAGCTAGACGGCGTGACGGCAAATGGTGCGAGAGACCCACGGAACTGAGCTCCTGGACGCTTTTAGGTAACGCAAACGGCCCCAAGCTTACCCCGGCGAACATTAAAGAACCCTTTCTAATTTGGTCTAAAACGCCGACTGGTGCGTAAGCAGTGCAAACTTTTGTCTGTCAAACAATAAATCATCAGGACACGAGAGTAAGAGCTCCAAGAAGAGTGGAAGCGAGAGGGCAGAGACCTTTAATTATGGGTAGGCTCAAGTGTATTTGGAAACTAAACCAATACCCCAGCCATGGCAGGAACACAAGACCTGACGCAGCTGAACACCCAAAACAATTAAAACCCTTTTCCCTCTGCTCCTTGGTCAGATGGACTGCCATTTTATTTGGGCCTGGCCGAAAATTCCAAGTAAGCTTAAAAAATTAATGACATCAAGAAGCTGACGAAGGGCACCACAAGTCCTTGGGGCGCGTTGGCAGGATCGAATTGCTGTGCAAACTAGAAATTTACATTTCATTTTCATTTTGGGGCGAGCGTTTCTTATTAATGGGCTTTGTTTAACTTTGTTAAGTGCATGACGGCATTATAAATTAACCCTTCGATGATGCCACTGATATTTGAGCTCGCTTCTTAAAGCCATCAGTTCTTTAAAGAGCCATCGCATCCACATCCATATCCACATCTTTGTGCTTGTTCTCCTCTGCGTTCGGTGGAAAGTTTAATTGCACTAATTGCAAAGCAAATTTTCTAGTAAATTACCTTTTACCAAATGTGCAGCGCCTGCCAGGACATCCGGAGCATGCAGGACATGCAGAACTTCCACGACAAAAAGCAGCGCGCAGCTCAAATTATATTTTTAGAATTTTAATAACATGGAAAATAAACGGAACTCGCAGAGTTCGGTACATAAAATATGATAGGGACATGCAAGCGGCAGACGCCAGAGGGCGCCAGCCCGTTTAGAACAGCAGCAGCAGTAACTGTGGCAACTCTGGTAGCTTCTCTAATTTCTAAAAATCATATTCATAATTATTATTTCAGCAAGCGAAAACTAAAAGTTGCCTTTTTCCTTTTAAGCAAATTTAAACAACCGTGTTCCCCATCTCCTTTGACTATCTCCCTTCACCCCCTCCCCCAACCCCCCCACCCCCCCCCCCCCTCGGGGGGTCCACCTCAGCTGAGTGCACGAAGTTTATCCGCAAAGTTTCTGCAGCATTTTAGAAACCACTTTGAAATACTAGGAAAGCTAGCAGCAACAACAAATTAGAAAAGCATTTTGGCAAATACTCGCCAGGAGGATTTTGTGCACTGAGTTTTCCAAATGCTGTTGTTAAGCTAAATGTTCAAATGTTAAAACACACACAAATGAATAAAGAGGTTGCATAATGGAAAAAACGTTGCAAACAGCATATGCAACTCAAGAGCTTAACGTGCATTATGAGCTCCAACTCACAGCCAGCTTAACCTGACCTGTGCCCTCAAAACGGGTCCCATTTTGGAATAGCTTCGAATTTGAAGGGCGCACGCGTGCTGCTCACACTTAAGGGTTGACGGTTCGGCGTATCCCAAGAGCAGATAACAAAGAGCTTGAAGTGTGTCTATGCCCAAATGGGTTAGATCAATTAACCCTTGACTTTTAACACGCGTCCCAAAACGGGACAACCACAAATCAAATTAAAAAAAAAAGAAGGAAACCACCCCAATTACCTTTATGAACTCTTGGAGGATTAGGGAACTCAAGAACGGATGGACAGACCAAGGTCTAAGATACTCAGTATGATTCTTAGTACTTGAATTATAGAGTTTAGAGCATAGAGTTAGTTTAATTACTCCTTTACAGTTTATTCTAGTTTGTCAGCATCAGTGCGCATCGTAATGTGAAACTTGTTAAACAGCTTTTCGGTTCCCAGGCAGCAACTGAGGATCCCCATCTAATGCGCATTAGGCAATGCATAAGCACCCTTGTCAGAATTATTATTTGAATATTTTGTGTGAACCTTTGTGACCAAAAACCCATGAAAAAGGGTGAAAAAGGTGAGGTGTTTGTGCAATGGTCAGAAACTAGTTTGAAGACATCAAAAGGCTGCCAAGATCTTCTTTTATTAATTGTCACACTAAACAAAAGAAATGTAGAGTTAGAAAAATCGATTTTGTTTTGAGAGAGAAAACTGGTTGTTCAAGCCAGAAATGGACTCGCAGCTTCTAAGCTTTTGGCTCGCCTCTGATCAGTTTCACTTTGCCAGCGGACGTGTCGTGATCGTCATAAAAAAAACAAACGCGAATACGTAAATGTGTTAAGCATACTATTGAAATTGGAATAATCATCGAGCTGCCTGAACGGTAAGATCTACAACTATCCTGTTAAATATGCTTTGGTTTTGGGTCAACTTAACTGATGGCCAAGTTTAAAGGGCACACTTGTGGCGAACCGCAGCACCAAAAACAAAAGCAGACAGCGACGGCAAAAAAAAAAATAAAAAGAAAAAAGGTTACAAGGTTATTCAAACGTCCTTCGCCTTCGTCTAAAGCGGCACAACAAAAAAACCAACGAACGGCGAAAGCAAAACACAAAACGCAGCATAGGAAACTCACAAAGCACAAAAAAAAAAAACAACAGAAACAAAAAAATTTGTTGGCACTTTTCTTTTACTTGCGCACACATTTCACATATTTTTCCGCTTTTCCTTTTCGTCTGCCGCTTCTTTTTTTTAGCCATAGCACGCTGCAAATTTAACAAAAAATAAATTTTCTAACAACCCAAACAAACAAACGGCAAAAAATATATCAAATCCCAGCCAGACCCCACAAAGTCACGCGAAAAAATCAGCAGCCCGTGTGAGTGTGTGTAAGTGTGTGTTTGTTAGTGTGTGTTGTTAAATGTGGGTGTTTTCTATACGTTATAGAAAAAATATTATAAATGTGAATGAGCTGCTTGCTTGTTGCTTGTGGCTTATTGGCCCGTTGGATGAATTCTTCCTATACACCTCATACTGTCCGCCTTTGGCCTTTGACCTCTGTTCCCAATTGGCTTGATATCAAACTGTTAACGGTTTTATAAAGCATTTCCTTTATTAAATGAATGGCGATTAGACACAATTTGCAATGAATTTATAAAGTAAGTAGGTCAATCAAGGAGATGTAGGACAGTTTGATAAAAGATAAATATATAAATTTAAAATGTCGAGCAAAATAACTTTCAGTCGTGCGTCTTGAGTATATTTGAATTTACTTTCTCCTTACGATTTTATTTTAAGAAATAAAATGTAATCACTGTAAGCTCTCGAGATCAAAAATTAAACTCATGACTGGTCGTTTCTTAAACTAACACACGCCCTGCCACTTGACGCTCTTAATCTAGTTAGGTTAAAGACTTTACTCAATCAAAATTAAATCATTCACTTTAATTACATTAAATTCCTGTTCATTCCTACATCCCAAATATTGTACAGAATATTTAAATGGTCTTTATATAATATATAAGTATATATAAGTTTTTATAAGCAATATGAAAATATGATTAAGATTAATATAATTCATACAAATTGTATTTGAAAGTCCAGTTCACCAATTTTCAAATGTTTCCGAAGTTATTCAGGCAATTAGAAAATTAAGCATCCGGGCTTAAATTTCAGGTTAGTTCATGATTGTATTAATATCTGATCAGAAGTGAGTGCGAAAAAAATTGTAATAATAAAGCTAAAATGTAAAATGTATACTATCAATCACATATTTTTCAATTTATTAAATATAGTTTCATATATTGTAAATGCATCATTATACAAATTCTTAAATACTAATCAAATTCTTAAATACTAATATGTAATATGTATCAGAATACATTTATTTAACTTGTGCATTGTGATATTTTTTTTATCAAGCGTTAAGAAGTTTCGATTAGAGGAAATCATAATCGATGCTTGCCGAAACTGATTAATTCGTTGACATAGTTTAGGCCCTTCAACATTATTTGAGACAATGGAATTTAAGGCTCTTTTTTAATGAAATAGAATGCTGCAAAAATACTAATTGCCCAAGCTAAGGTCGCAGACTTTTCTTTTTAGGAATTCAAGTGGGTGCTGCGGGGGGTTCGATTGGAGTCATCTGGTGGCCAAATCCGGGACTGGGACTGATGAAAAAGAAGCAGTTGTGCAGCAAGCATCCGATTGGCTTTTGCCACGCACACAAAATGTGCATATAGAGTGCAACTTTTAGCACCAACCGAATGCAGTTGCATGTACACACACACTCACACACACACACACACAAACACACAGGGCTCACACTAAAAACACAGCGCAGTGAAAAAAGAATAGCAAGTGAATATTTGTTGTACATAGGCGAAAAGTAAAAAAGAAACAAAATCAAAAAACGAGAAATCCAAAAACGCTTGTAGAAAAATGCACTTTTTCTGGGTGTGGCAGCGCCATGCATATAGCTGCGACGTCAGCGTCAACGTCAACGTCAGCGTCCGCAGCGACAGCGACGCAATGCAATTGCATTAGAACCTGGGCCTGAGCCTAGCTCGAGCCTTGCAAGCCAAAATGGCTGCCTAAAATGTACAGAAACCAGCTCGAAAGTTCGTCTGTAGTGGTGCGTGTGGAGAGCGAGAATACAAATGCAGATGCAGTTTCAAACACAACTACAAATGCATATATACAAAAACACGCTGCAGCCTCCAGGCCAGAGTGGTGGGAAGCAGAAGATATTTTTAGTTGGTGCAAGCTACACAACAAAAAAATGACAACAAAACGCAAATGCATTTTTCACTCCCTTTTTTCCTGGGTGGTATATAGGGCCCTGCCCCTTTTGGGACTGTGTGCGTGTGTTTGTGTGTGTGTGACCGTGTGTCTGTTTTGTATCCCTATTTGATATCCTAAAAAAGTACACAAAATTTTGGTGCGCAAGCTGCGCTGTCGACGAAGGCAGCGAGCAGCGACGCTGACAGCACAAACACGCCCATGTTTTATGTACAAGGCGAGGCGACTTTTACATGCGCAGCTACGGTCTCTGTGTGTGTGTGTGTGTGTGTGTGAGTGTGTGCCTGTGTACGTGCATCGCAAAAAAGGAAACAAAAAAGCGAGATGCAAAACACTAAAAACTAATGCGCGAGAAAGAGAAACAGACATTAGAAAACGAAAAGAGTCGCCTCGTTCGCATAGCCCAGTTTGTGTGTATTGGTGAGCGAGCGCAGTTGCCATTGTTGCGCATAGCGCGAGAGAGGCGATAGAAAGAGCGAGCGTGACGGAGAACGAGCGAGCCAGAGCGCGGCAGACGAAGGCAACTGCTGTTAGCTTGTGGGTGGCAGCGGGCGACGGACATAGACGTAGTGTGTAGAAGTAGTAGTTGGTGGCCGGCCGTGTTGCGTGGGCCGCTGAGAGCGCCAAGGCTGCAGAGCGAAAGAGCGCAGTGCAAAGGGGAACAAAAGGTTGTGAAGTGAACGGTTAAAGTGCTTCAAGTTTGAGCAATCAAGTGGATCGTGACTGAAATTTCTTAAGCTGATCAACAAATGTTTTGTCCAACAACAATCATAAGATAATGTTGTTTAAGCTTAAGTCCCCGACACTTTGCTTCGTTTTTCAATCGCTCTTTTCCCATAGCACGTTTTTTTTTGGCTTCTTTGCCTTTCCTATGTACACGAAGGTAACGACGATAATGACGAGGACGAGCGAGGACACTTTAACGACACTCGGACTCGAACTTCACATTAGCTACACAAAAGGTTCTGCATCGTTGTTGCTTTCCTTTTTTGCTCGCATTATATATATATATTTATATATATACGTATGCAAACTTATGCGTAGGTACTCATACATACATACGTATATACGTGTATGTAATGTGTCCTTTTCTATCTTTTGTATGTGTGTATATGTTTGCGGTTTGGTGTTGGCCATCTTAAGCAGATGCAACAGTGTGTGCGTGCGTTTGTCTCTCGTTTTGCTGCTGTTTGAGAAGGATAAAGGAAGCAGAAAAATGCAAATATAGCCATGGAGGCATTAAGCCTAATCCAAAAGATGCTGTCTTTTAAAATTAAAATTGCAAAATATATACTTTTGTCTTCAACAAATAATAAACCTATTAAAACATTTTCTTTTATTATATTTAATGCGATTTTATCAGAGCAATGACATTAAAATGTTCATGTTGTATTTGAGGTAAATTTGTTGAATATATTCTTTAGTGCAAGCTGCTGGGCCATTGGCATGCTAAAGTTAAGTTTTTGATTTACTATCGTGAGAGAACACGATTTTAGTTAATTGATATTAAAACATTGAATCTTGGTTGATTATGTGAGCAAACATTACCTTTACAGAAAATGTCATGTCAAACAAAAACACTTATACACGGGGTAAAACTCTAGTGGCGATAACACGTAAAATTCCCAAAAATTCTGTATAACATTTATAAATGAAGGATTTGAACTTTTATATATGATCTGTTGAGAATAAAAAATAAAAAAATGTTGGGCATTCAATTTCGGTGTGCATAAAAATAACGTTGCCGAGAACACAGGAAGACCTCCAATTGGACTTAAATATTGATATTAATTAATTTCACTGCGCAGTACTTGAGAGATGAGTTCTTTTTGTTCAGGAAAACAGCTAAATAGATAAAGAGGATCTTAGCTAAAATAGTTGGATTGCTAATTTATTTTAATAATAATTAATTTTACCTTGCATATCAAAATCCGTAACGTATGTTACGTTTCCTTCTCTGATCTCATAAAATACATATGTATATATGTTTTTATTCTAACTAAAGCCATAAAGAGTAAGATCGTTGCTGTCGGCAGCGCAACACTCGTTCACAGTGTAATAAATCATAGATCCAGGCATTACTGTGCAATGCAGAAGTAATCTCCAATTAATTATGACAAATACAATCCATTAAAAAGAGAAATTCGCAATTCTAAATTTTGAAAATAACATTTTTTCGGAGATCAGAGAAGGGCAAGCTTTTTTTCTTTTAAATTTTATTTTCAAAAATGCATATATTTCAAATGCAGAACTAATCTAGATCACAAAACATGACCAAAATGCCATCAAAGATGAACATCGGTTCAGTTTTTACAAAGTTATGGAAGTTTGAAATATGGCAGCTATGGATCCGAGAGGTTTACTTGTCAACATTTTTGCCAATTTTGGCATGATTTTTGACAAAAAATTTTACCCCCTCTGAATCGGGTTTAATGTTGATTTTTATACTAATTATGACTAAAAAAACAAAAATTCGCAATAATAAACCGTGGCCGAAATGCTTGTACCGATCTTCAAAGGAGATGAGCAGTTATCTACCTTCCAAATTTGGGAACTCTACCTTAAAAACTATGTGAGATTTAGGCAGATCCGATTTTTAGGGCGGGGACGCTGGGGGGCGTTACAGTGGGCGTGGCCGGGATACCAAGGTGGCAGTCTCAAGATTTAAAATTGTGGACTTTATCGATATGCGATTTTAGCTGTTATCGGTTTGCCACGCCCCCAGTGGGCGCTGCCCAAAAACCCTTAACACTTTATCTGACAGGGTTACACACGAATATATATCCAATATTTCAAGTCTCTAGCTTTAATAGCGGCGAAAAAAATTGCGTTCATACGGACAGACGGACAGCAAGACGGACATTGCACAAAACCAATATACTATTTTAACGAAGTCATGGGGCGACTAATTGATATGAAATTTTTGTATGAAAACACATAGTTTTCCACCAAATTTTGAGCGCAGCCAAAAAAAATTACAAATATGCATGGCATTCAATTAAATTCCAGATAAATTAAAGACTATTTCATATGGTCAGATTAATAGTCACGCACACAGACACACACACACACACACACACACACATGTTGCAACAGCAGCACACAAACAAGCAAACAGCTTGTTACGGTTGGCATTGTTTTTGGCAACAGCCACTTCGACGTCCGCCACATGGTGATTCGGGGCGGCTGTCTCATAATAAACGTAACTATAATACAAAATAAACACATAGCCGAAACAATCTAAATATGGCGAAAATTTATGTATTGATTTTCATTAATATGATGCTGCCTGTTTCGGTTTAACGGGGTGCAGCAACGGTACTCGGCAGCTGTTCTCGTTTCTCGGCTGGCTGTGGCGTTTTTCCAATTTGGGCCCCGTTGGGCGTCCGGAAAATTGAAAATTTTACAAAACAAAACAGTGCAGCGGCTGCAGTTAGTGCGGAGTGCGGCAGGGAAAACAACAGTCGCCGGCAAGTGCATCATTTTTCATCTGAAGGGAGCCAGGACGTGCAAGCGGGGGGAACGGGCAAACAAACAAAACCCATTTGGCCCGGCCATAGCCATGGGCCAGAGTTTAGCTTTGGGTTATGCATCATAACTATAGGGGGGAGGGTGAGCTGCATAAATCTATAGATTGCAACGGGCTGCCTGGATGTGGCTCCCGCTGCTGCTGCTGCTGCTGCTGCTGCGGCTGCCGCTCCTCCTGATGCACCTTTGATATGCAATTTATGCACGTCATCTGTGCTGCGTTGCGCTCGCATCCATTGTGCCCCAGACTAGCCAGGACCTAAACACAATCTATAGCGCCCACACACATTCCGAACGCTTTCCGCCCGCGTTCAGCTTTTTTCCAGCCAATTTATAGGCCTCGGTTCTGGCGAATTGCAATTACTCTTGCAACGGGTATTTTAACTATGCTGGAAAGCTAGAAATGTTAAAATTTGTTACTACAATTGTTTCTATTGATTTCTGTTCCTTCTTTGTTAGTGTATAAAGACTTCGTTGAGATAAATCTCTGTTAAAATTTGTTACTACAATTGTTTCTATTGATTTCTGTTGATTTCTGTTCCTTCTTTGTTAGTGTATAAAAACGTCGTTGAGATAAATCTCTGTTTTTCTGGATTTTGTTTATTCTGTGCGTGTGTGTTCGTTGCGTTTTTCGAGCTTTTCTATTTGTATTGTCGACCAGCGGCGTCGACGTCGACGCCGGCATCGGCCGAAGGCTGCAATGTTTGCCCTTCTGGTTTTGTTGTGCATTGGGCATGGTGCATCCGTACATTGAGTTCCCGGCAGTCCTGGGCAAAATCATGTTTTTGCCAAAATGCATTTTCATACGCCACGTAAGCCGACCCAGCCATGTACATTGCGCCTGCATGCAGGAGTCCCTGCATAGATGCTCCCCAGTCCATGCCCAGCTCTTATGTGAATGCATCCCATAGTACATAGCTCACTATATGCAGTGCATTGCACTTTTATCTAATCTAGCCAGGGATGCTGATGAAGAGCGATGGCTTTAAATTTAATTGATGCATTTCCGGCTCCCATGTCCGTCCTGTGGCCTCACTCATTTCACAGTCATATGTACGTATGTCCATTTACCTAAGCACATTTATACATATCTCCCATTTGATTGATTACTTTTTAGCTATATTTTATGGCAAGTGGTAATTCGATGGAAGGTGCAAAATTAAATTTAGAAAAATCAATACAGGATAAGCGGAAATATATAAAAAGTTATGTAGAAGTTTGTTAATTTACATGCATTTAATATGAGACGTTACTTTGATAAATCAAAAATTTCCTATTTAATCTATAAAAAAAATTACAATTTAATTGTGCACATGTATATAAAAATATAGTTCTGCAATACTTTTAGTAAGCATCATATAATGGTGGGTGCATATTGTATTTTAGTATACTCAATAACTAACACGACGGGTTCGTGGTAATAAATCAATTTCAAACGTCAAACGACAGCACAACATAAAAAATAAAAATATTAAAAATTGTGGCTGGCAAGCAAACCATCAAAATTTAAGTTATATGGAAAATTAAAATAGAAATTATTTCTCAACTTGTAATTTTTAAGGACGATAAACATTGTGTTTTTTGTTTTGATTTCAATTTTTCAATTAGGAAGATTAAGCTTACAAATAAAGTCACGATAAACAAATTACTGTATTATTGCTTTAATGTTAGAAGTAGTTGTATATTCCAATATATATTATTTATGTTTATCTGCATATTTTTAAACTCTCCCTTTAAACCATCGTTTTGAGGCAAGGGAAACTTTAAAATGTTTTCAGTTCAGCTTTATGGAATCTAACAATGGTTATTTCATTTCATAAAACTCTTTGATAGGTGGGTGGTTGACCTACGCAGAAAATGTTTATCGCTTGGAACACAAGCTGCAAATAAAAAGCGTGCACAGCTAAGTTGCACTCAAAATCGACATACGAAAAAACAACTTACCAGTAAAAGCAACAGCTCACACGTTCACTGCAAATCCAGCAAAAACCAGCAAGGGAGACGAACAGCATCAGCTGCACTGTAATATTTTTCACAAAGCCCACCAACCTAATGCACTTTTCCGCGAAAAACTAATAAGCGCGGACAACAGCGCGAGGTGGGCTATAGAACGTAGGAGCGCGGTCATCGCATTGGCATCCGCTTTGGCTTTGACTTTGGCTTTGGCTTCGCCATTAGCTTTACCTTTGACTCCGCTAACGAACCAGATTGCGATCTGCGCACTCGGGTCCATTAGAATTGCACTCTAGAAGAATGAGAAATAGTAACAGGTACTCCACTTTAAGAGATTGTATGTTTGAGATATTTTACAGTTGAATGTGAAATAGTTTACGATAGCTACAAATACTAAGTTTTAAATGATAGTTCATATTTACTGGACCAGTGTGAGGAAAACAACAATATCAGAATGAGAAATAGCTTAGGATGATTATAGTTGAGATATTTTACAGTTGAATGAGACACAATTTCATAAGGAAACAATCACAATCAGTTAAGATATTTTAGCCAGTAGAAATTAGTGGACATATTTTAGAGTTAAATAAGAAATAGTTTGCAATAGTTTCAAATAAATACCCTTAAGAGATAGTTTATGTCTACTTTACTTTTTCCTAAGGATTCAATCACAGTTGACATATTCTAGAGCTGTAGAAATTCCTAAGCAAACAATCCCAATTGAGACTGTAACAGTTGATGCACTGAATGTAGTTTACAGATTTTTTAATGGGGATGGTAGCTTTCTCAAGCCTCGTTTTTATAAAAAAAAATATAGACAAAGAGAAAAGCAAATTGCAGTTCTTTATCATGCGGTATCCACCCCTGCCCATAACAAATACTTCACATTGGTATATATAAATATATATATATATCTGACTTCATTCTGTCAGCTATAGTCCGCCTGTCGCTAGCCCCCGCTGCTGTCGCTGCTACTGCAATTCTTCCAAAACAACAAACTAAGAGCAAACAGCGCTGGCAGCCATGGCAACAAACTGAAAAATAAGCAAAAATCAAAATGCATGGCAACCATTTTGAATAACAAGTGTGCAGACCCAAAAGCACCAGCACCACCAGCACCACCAGCAGCAGCAGCCACAGCCCCAACCACCCTGCCCACTCCATTTCCCATGCCAAGGCCCAATGCAAAAAGAAAGCAGCAAAGGCTTTTGTGGAGAAATGCATTGCGAGTGCAGCGCAAGAAAAAATGCAGCCAACGGTTTCCTGCAGCCGCCTCGGTAACAAAACAACGAGAGTGCAGCCTCAACCCCATCCTGGGCTATGGCTATGGCTATGGCCTAGCCGTTAGCCAACCCCCGACTAACTGCAGTTGCATTGTGCACAGGATATACGCCTTCTTTTGCGCCCAGTAAAAGCGACAAAATCAAATGCCGAGAAATAAAATTTCACAGCGCAGCAAAAGCTAAAAAAGACAAGGCCAATTTTTTCAGCACTCTGCGACTTGGCACACGACGCAGGACGAGTAGGCACGACAAGGATAACGGCAAACCTGCAGCTGGTATGTGGGGGTGTGTATGTGTGTGTGTTTGCATGTGTGGGGCATAGGAGAAGCCTATTTCAAAAAATTGAAAATGCAAAATTTCATTTGTGCAGCTGGAGCGTCGCTTGGCGCCCAACGTGTGCCAGGACTCGCACACGCACTCCGACCCATCCCGCAAGCCCGGATACTCCTACCAGGACAAATGCACTGGAACTGGCAATGTCTGCAGCCTCTTTTTGTTGCTGCTGCTGCTGCTGTTGTTGCTGTTGATATTTTGGGTGAGAGGCCGGCGCAACGACAAAGCAATTCTTCAGAAATGAAATGTCCTGTGCCGGCTCTGCCTGCAATGCATTTCCAAACTCGAACGCAGGCTGGCGCAGCAGGTTGGGCTAGGGATTGGATGCTTTGGGGTGGAACCAACACAGCAATGGCGACAACTGTCAGCGTCATAAGACTGCACACGAGAGCAGCCAACGGAACAGGAGAAGGTTCAACTCAACCAACCCAACTGTTGGCTGGACAAAACGTAAACAACAATTTTGCTGCACATAGAATGGCTTGAATTTTGATGTGGAATTCAGGCAGGGTAAATCAGCTACAAGTTTCGAATTTCTGTTATTTGAAGTCTTGCTCATTAGAAGAAGAAGAAGCAGCATCCACAAAGTTCAAGAGACTCGCAGCTACGCAATTGCTGCGCATATTTGCAGTTTTCCGTAGCGCCAATATTCGTCAAGCTCTAAATAAATATAGCGATATGCAAAAAAATTATATTTACCTACAGCTGCCGGAGCGCCAAAAAGCATGCAACGCATGTGACCGGGTTGCATGACGCCAAAGTGGCAAATGGCGTGGGGCAAGGGGCAAGTAAGCCCTGTATTCCGACCCAAACCCTTCACTCAGCTAAATGAAAAACAGTGCAACCGTCGAAGGCAGCTGGCAAAAAAGTGAAATCAAAAACTGCAACTGCGCAAGGGGGCAGTGGCAGGGGCAGTGGGAGGGACAAGGGGCAAGGGCAGGGGGGGCAGGCACATGCTGCATGGAATCGGGCATGTGCTGATGCCGCTGATGCGGTGCCATCTACTTCAGTTCAAGTGAAAGGCAGCAAGAAAAAATGCAAGCCAAAGGCTGCAGTAAAAATGGCGCAAAACAAACCAAAAACGCAAATGCAAAACAAAAGCGCAAAGCGCCAAACTGCAAAGGGGATAGCGATTGCCACCGGAACGAGTTGGTGGTGGTGGCCAAGGACGACGAATCAGTGGCCATGTTGCAGTACAGTGTACACTGTACAGCCAGCACCAGCGCCAGGCGGATGCACATTGTTAGGGCACAGGCCGTGGAATTGGATTGGACGTCGCAGTCGCAGTCGCAATCGCAATCTGAATTTAGGTTAGGGGTTGGTGCGGGGACACCAAATCAACAGAGCCGTCGTCGAGACGCCTTATGCGGTCCAGTGGCAGCCAAGGATGCGGGGATGAGCGCACATGCAACATGAACCGAAATGGGGGGGAAAAAAATAGAAACTGCGACAAGGGGGCGGCCAGTGGGCAACTTGAAGATGCGCGCGGCAGAAAGTCTGCATTTTGTATTTATTGCAGCTGAATGCCGAATGGGGATGTGGCTACGAACATGTAGCAGGAAAGAGACGGGGAAGTGCGGCCCCGGCTGCATTTGCTGGCTGGTTCGGCCTGCGGACAATAAGGCGACTTGGGCACGTTCTGCCGTTCAGATAAAAAACACGCGAAATGTTAAGCTTGGCAATTTTTTGCAACGTCTGGCGGTGCGGATCTGATCGGGGCGGAGCTGTGTGGTGCACTGTGGGTTGTTTGGGCTTAATACTGTGGCATTTGTCTTGGAACTGAAACAACAGACGTCGCTGCAGACGCTGAAAAAATGCATAAAACGTTGCAACAAAAGTGACGCAATGGACACGAGGTGGAGGACAACCAGGAGGATGGGGCAGCGCAGCTGCTGCAACGTTGATTTGATGAACATTTTGCAGGATGTGGCAGGACAACGTCTGCTGGCCGCTAACGTGCCAATGTCTAGCCTGTAATATGCAAAAACGCGACGCTCAGACTTTTGCCTTGAGGGAATTTTGAGCTAGCTTCGCCACCCTCAGCCTCCCACAGGTCCATGTCCTGGCCCTGGCCCTAGCTGTGGTCCTTGCAATGCAATTTTTCTTCATTGTAATTTGGCCGTGGACATAGAGGCCAGCAGTTGCGGTGGTTCAACGGCCGTTGCACTGATTCCCCCAGCCAGACAGAGTTGCGAATTATGAACGCAGTTCAACTGCCTGTGGTGGGTGGGGGTGGAGGTGGGGGTGGGGTGCGGCGAGGTGTTCTGCCGCGGAATCGTCATGCGTTGAATGCTTCCCATGGACACTGGTCCATTGTAAATTCGCAATTTTTGTCGAGTGCTGGGCCGTTGCTTTGTTTCAGATTGGTTTCCGAGGGAGTTGGTTAGAAATTGAAGGAGTTGTAGGAGAAGGCAAAGGCCGAAAACAAAAAAAAAAACAACAACTCCGCGGCACGGTACAATTTTTGGCCAAAATGCATTTTGATGTAGTCGACAGTTGCCAGTCGCCAGTTGAGACGTCTGGCCCGAGAGCAGGAGAAAGGGATGCATACTCTTCCTTGTTTGTTTTGTTTTTTGTAGGTGCGCTTTTGGACTGGACTTAAGTATTGGCAATTCGGTTTAGTTTGAGTGCTTTGGGATGTTGCACGGCATGTCTTTTGTTAAGCTGCCTGAGCTGACTAATCTGAATGGATGCACTCTCTGGAGGCAGACACGGTGTAAATTGCTTTGATGGCTGGGGGTTGGCAAGGGGCGGCGGTAGGGGCGTGGCAAATTGCCATTATGCTCACTCAATCACAGAAACTGCAAATAAAATAAAAGTTATGCGAGTGCGCACGCAAAAATTTATATAAATATGAGCTTAGGTATCACAAAACTTTACCTTGCCAGCTCTCCATATTGCACTCTCGCTCGCTCTCTATTGTCGATTCTATTCCCTGTCTCTGTTTCTGCAACTCGGCCCTGGCCGAGGGATTTACTTAAGCTCTTTTACCATATGCAAGTGGAAGTTATTCAATTATTTTAATGGAATATTCGTTTTGGTTTTGCAAATATTACAGACCTCGAAACCAGATGCCTCCAACTGTGCCCCGTTCATCTCCTCCGCCGGTGAGTATTAGATTGAGCGTTTAATAGAAAAGCAAATTGAATTTTGCTAAACCTGTTTTCCAATTTGAATTTCTTGAGCTAGGCTTCCTGTAATCCAAAATAAAATAATTAATCTTGTAAAATTATATAAATCCATATTGCTGCATTGTTTTTGGCTACTTAGTTTCCAATAAACAAGAAATATATTACCTCTTTTGGTACAAGTGGAAACAGCAACAACAAATTTTATAAATTGCTTAAGAATATTTTATTACGTACCGATATTTTCCCAAATTTTTTTTAATAAAAATTAAGAACAAATTTATCTTCATTTGTTGTTATCTTAAATTAACCCACAGTGAAAAATATATTTTTTACCTTCAAATCCAATGCAGCGATATTATTGTATATCTGCGCTAAAACTTTTTCTTACCCCTTTGATTTCTGCAAGTCCGAAAATTATAGGAAAGCGATATTTCACACACATAACATACACATGTTTTCAGAGGTTGTATTTGTTTTATAATTGTTAAGCAAAGCTCGAAAAATGTTAAACTATGAAAACTATTGAAAGCCTTTTCAAAAATCGACTTGAAGCCATTAATTAACTGAAGTAAGTTTTAGCTTCCAGAAATGCTGCCTCGATATTAAATTAATTTGCATAATATGATTTTCACGCCATATATCGACATCCCCAATTTGAGTAAAATTAAAGAACTTTAACAGGATAATGGAGCCAAATAATCACTGTTGGGGGGAAACTTAAATTTGGGCCAACTTAAATGTGCGGTTAATCGAACTAACTGCAAAGTAAACAGGCGAATGCAAAATGCATGGGCTGCACCGGATAGGGCTTCACCAGAAGATACACAGGAAGTGCGATGGCCTGGTCTGGTCATTAGGCGGGCACGGATCGGAAGGGAGGATTCTCTTTGGCCAAATGCAAAATTGTCAAATATTTACATAGGCAATTTAGCATGCGGCAGGCGCGCAAATAATTACAAAAACGTACAGAAAACAAATAACTAATAGAAATGAATGAATGAAAATCGTAGGCCACATTGCAATGAAAATAAATACAAAAAGGCAAAAACGCCGCAATGGCGAACAATTGAAAAGCATGAAAGTAAATAAGCGCGTCCAAAAATAAATACAAGCAGAAACTGCAGGCTATAAAAAATAAAATAAAATAAATTAAAACAAAGTAAAACATATTTTTTATACATTTAGATATTTTTAATAGGCAGCTTTTAAAGTAAAAGGGTTTATATGATATAATGATATTGCATTTTTAATTACCATAGAAACACGCATTAGTTTAAAATAAATTTAGAAGAGGAGGGTCAAAAAATAAAACAACAGACAGATGAAGAAGCATTGCATACAAGATTGAGAGAGAGAGAGAGAGAGAGAGAGAGAGACGCATAGAATATTAGAGACAGGTATGTACATATGCACTAATTTTCTTTAAACGTATGCAGTTTTCCCCCAACTCTTTCTTGCCCCAGTTGGGGGCAACTGCATCTGACAATGCAGTTTGGGCCTGCCTGCAGCTCCAAGACACACAAAACCTAAAAAACCACATGCCAAAGATAACAAAATCAAAGTGAGCCGATTCAAAGCAACAGCAACGATAAAGGAAACAAATACAAATCCTAAATGAATGCAGCCACAGATTTTAGCCAGCGTTCATGGATTATGGTGAAATATGGTCGCCTGCCGAAGAATCGAAGGGTGTGAAGGTTGGGGGGTTTGTGTTGTTGCTGCTGTTTGCACTTGAAGACTAATGCTTCAGTTTTATGATGACCCGACATTTGTCGAGCCTCTGTTGCAAGTGCAAAAATGCTGGTTTTATTTTTGGAAAAATCAGAGCCCAGTAATTTGCATGGCATTTAGTCAGAAAAGCGAACCGTTCGTCTGGCGACCAGCTCATCTTGAGGCAGCAGTCGACCGACCCAACACGACTTTCGAATGCATTTGCATCAAAATGGCCGCCCAGCGAGTGGGAGGCACGGGAGAAGTCCTCGTTTCGCACGGCTAGTCATGCATGTCCCCACATGTATGCACACACACCAATACAGGCACATAGCTCCATAGATTGTCCTGGCAACGTCATATATCGTCGCACATCCGTTGTTCAATGTGATTTTTTGGCCCAGCCCAATACGAACCGGCCATGATGGCTCAGGCTATGGCTCTGGCTCCAACTCTGGTCCTGGCAATGGCTCATGTGCCTGCATTGCCCGTCTATTCATTTGAAATGCAATTTCAAAATTTTTTCCACAACTTCTTCTGCAACTCAAACCGCCCAGTCTGCCCAGCAACCACTTGCCCCTCGCTCTTTGGCCCCTTGCTGCCATCAACCGTTGCATACCAAAAAGTGCATTTTAGGCAACGGCTCCTCTGCAGCGACATTTGCCTGCAAATGCATCGGTTCCGCACCCAGAGCCGCAACCGAACCCAAATCCAAGTCCGAGCCGGAGCCGGAGCCTGACAAGCCCACATTTGATGTACAATATTTTTAGTGGCTGTGCCGAGCTTCGGGTTTTTGCAGTTTGAATTGGGCTGCAAAAAATTGCAATCTAGGCAAAAATGCAACAAAGGCAAAGAGCTGGGCATATATATTCACAGCATCGCTTTGTCTGATGCAAATCAATGTGTGTTGGTGTGTGTGTGTGTGTGTGTGTGTGCCTAGTGCACGTATGCATCTATCTATATATTTTATACCCAGCATATTTCCTAGTCTGAGAAATAAGGCCTGTGACTATACATTGATTGATGAATACCGGCTGATCAATAATGAAGCAAAACATGCATTTATTTATCAATACAAATATTAGATCAGTAATTCAGTTTCTTTCCAAATGTCATTTAAATATTGTTTAAAAATATATTTTGAAAATGTAAAACACACATCTATTAAAAATTACCAAAAATGTAATAAAATAACAATATTTAACAACGTATTTGAAACTTTACATTTATAAGGATTTGCAACAAATTGTAACACATTTTATATATGTTAATATTCTGATGAAATTGGGGTATAATTTTATTTTGTTTGAATATCTCTAAAACAATATTTTCATATTAAAACAAAACAAATGATTTCTGAACCTAAAAGTATGTTACGTTTTGCATCTTTTAATGCAACTACCATAACTCAGAAAGATATTGTTATAACAGACAACTCAAATAATTACAGGGTATATCGTCGTCATGTGCTTTGTGTGTTTGGGCATGTGCATTCATTTCGCTCTTGCTCTAGCAAAAATGGGAAATTTTTTTTAGCCATGGCAACGAAAACAGGAGAAAAATTTGTGCATCGCAATTTCAAAGCCAGAAAATTTCGTTTAGGAAAATGCATTCTGGTCCTGACTGCATACATGCCCGCTCGATAAATTGGCAGCTGGGACACAGCGAGAGAATGGCACTACGGTGGGCGCTGTCTATCAGCTTTAAAGCTTTAATCTTTAATCCAGTCAACAAAATCAGTCTAAGATGAGCCGCAGGACTCTAGCTTTACCAATCAGTCCCACTTGTTTCCAGCCGTGGCCACCCCCAAAAAGGCTAAGTGACAATTTCTACAATTAATTGACCGGAACAATTTCATAAAACTAAAAAATTCGAAATTTACATTTGGAGTATATAATAAATTACCAGATCCCAGCCTTGTCACGTACCCAACCAAGTCCACGCAAATTGTCAAAAAAAGGTCTCCAAAAAACCAAAAATTTGGCAGCATTAAAACTGATCCCAAACGTGCTGAAGGCGGCCAGAACTGTGTAAAAAACCAAGGCCTAGGGCAATGGTAAATTGTTGCAAGTTAAATTAATGACGTTTAAGAAAAGTTTAATAGGGACTGGGCAATGAGTGTGGTCATGGTTGGGGAGGTTGTGCAACCCTTAACAAAATTTGAATCTTTCTAATTAAGAAATATTCTCTTCTAAGCTCTGTTGACTGCCATTTGCCCAAGCTTCCTTTTAGCTCTGTGTACATAGCACAGAGGAGCAGCTGCTTTAACCCTTGGAATGCACATAAACTCACACACACACACACACACACACACACACACACACACAATCAGGACACATCTTGTGGTTCAGAGTCCTGGCTGTGGACTGCCATTGTATGCATTGAAATAAAATAATAGTAAAAAGTTAAAATTCTATTCAAATTGTTTGCCAGCTGAAAACAATGTAATTTCATTTTATTTGAATATAAAATAGCTGACCAGCAGTCGCAGTCCTCACTGCCAACCATAAGTCCAAGCCTCTACTTAGACCCCAGCCCAAAACCCCACTAACCACTACAATGCCCATTCCTGGCACATTCTCCATCTTATGTCAGAAACTGCACAAAGTCGTCTTTTGTCCGCACTGGGAAGGAGCACACACATACGCATACATATATACAGTTGAAATAATGGGGAGAAATATCTCACACTCTGAATGCAAGGACCAAACACCCACAGCTGCCTGACCAGAACACAGTTTTGTATGATTACGTTGGAAACTTTACCGCAGTTCCTCAACTGGCCTCAAACTCAGTTTAGATAGTTGGCAAATGTTGCAGGGTATCCCCCCTCAACTTCCCCTTACCCATATTACAAATGTGGTTGCTGTGGGTGTTTTGCACTGGCAACAAGCTGAACCTGAACTGGGCTGGGCAATGGGCAACGGGCATTGGGCAGGTGGTTCATCTCGTGCTCAGCTCGGCTATGTGCTTGGTTTTTATTGAAACTTTTGTTTTGGCCACGAACATAGCAAGGAATATTTGAAATTTTCCGTTTTGCCTGCACAGCATCAGACTAGGGTTGCGGACGGGTTTTGGGTTACCGAATTGTACATTGCACCTAGCTTAGACTATATATGGTGGAGGCTAGCTAAATGAATCTTTCCCAGCACGCTGGTCTGATGGACATGACAAACCTTAGAAATTGCATAACTTAATATAATGTTTTAAATAAATCCAAAATTAAATTATAGATTCTTATCAATCTGATTATTGGCTCTCATCAAATACAAGAATATATATATACTACCTATATTCAAGTTTGAATTTATGAAAGCTTGAATTACGTACAAAATACTTTCCACAAGAAATTGGTTCCAACGCAAAGTGAAACATTTCAAAGATTGAGTTCTATATTGTATTTGTGGATTTTATACTTTGTATCTAAAAAATTTTCTGAGTTTATATATTTCAAACACCCGTCCATCAAATTAATATTTTAATCGTAAATTCTACAGGTGGAATAAAAAAAATGTATTTCCTGTGTGTACTTCTTAAGCCATATTAAGGCAAAGCCTGAACCGTGAAACTAAGGCAAAGAGTTTTAGGATTCTTTTTCTGGAGGGCGAACCCTATTTGTTCGGGCTCTGCGCCAACGGGCCACAACGCAAATTGCACTCCAAACATTTTACGTTTAATGGACGAGAAGGCATCCAGATTGTCTACGGTTCCATGCCAGCGACAGGGACAAGTTTCATGTATGCACAGAAATGAAGTGCACGTCGTTTGCATTGCTCAATGGGTTTTGGTAAAAGAAAGAGGTGCGGGGGGCTGGGGTTGGTTGGGCGCAGGTGGCTGGGAGCGCGCATAAAATGGCCAAGTATGAAGTCATTTGAATTTGAATTCAAAATTTTCTAATAACATTTCAGCTGAAACAATCTAATAACACACACCCACACACGCATAAAAAGGGACAAACGCAGTACGACAAAGACCACAGCCATGTCCAAAAAGGGCAAAAACGAAAGGCGCCACCCACAGACGTGCTGATGTTCCTTGCTGCATTGTGGGTCCAGTGTCCTCCGTCGCATTTGCACCCGTTTCCACTAAATGGAAAAGCAAAAGTGTTGTTGGTTTCATTCGTGTTGAACATTTTGTGCTTCTTTTGCCTTTGTGTCCTTCAACATTGTCATCGTGAGTCGACGCAGTCCAAGCTCCGAGACTCGTACTCGTATCTTGGCAATAAAATAATGACTCAACTGAACTGAAAACTAGAAATGTGAATTGTAAATGGCGCACAGGACACTCGCCCCATACAGATACACACACACACACATACACACACCTACATACAGTAGAGAACATTCTACACGTTACTCTTGGGTCGCCAGCCTCTTGCACGTAACCGGCTTCCTGCCACTTCGCCAACCCCTTGTCTGTGCTTTAAATTGTGCAATTTTATATTCGCAAGTTTCCATGTGGACAGACATCCCATCTCCTCGACACTTGCTGCCCGTTCCTAAGCTTTTGTAATTGCTGCATGCCGGCGACTGGCCTTGCGCTGAACGCTGTTCACTCCCTTAGCTTGCCCCATCCTTCGTCTATCTTGCCATACTGCGTAAGTTTCGCTACTGCTTTATTTTTTAACTGTCCTAACAGCATCCACATAGTTTGTATATATGTACATATATGCTTGTCCGGCAACTAAATAAAAATACAATTCCAAAACAGCTTTCGCTACAAATTCGCAAAATTTGAATGTAGCCTGCGATCAGAATTTTATCAATATAAAATTTTAAAAATTACTTAAACTTAACTGAAATTAAATTTAACAAATGATCGCTAAATGTAAAAATTATTTATATTTAAATATTAGAAATGCAATATGTTTTCTTAAAATTATTTCTTTGTATAAATGATTGTTTTACTGCTGAATACGATTTGAGGAACGTTCGAACCCTATACTCATATCTTTCTCTGTACTGACTTGACATGTGCAACTGCAGCTACAACAACAGCAACTACAACAACTACTGTCTGTATAATGCATAAGCCGTGCCTGGGGTTTGGCATGGTAGAAAGTTTTTCTTGTCAGAGAAAAGGATATGCTGTCATATGCATTTATTGTGGCACTTTGCATAAGTTTTTCACTCGGCTTGGCCGTTGCTGGTTTTTCTTTTCTTTTGTTAGATTGAGCTTGTTTTAAAGCTGTAACGCGGAAACTTTAAGAACAACTTAAAAGAGAAGCCAAGAGAAATATTATATATATATATATATTTTTAAATCAGCAATTTAATAAATGCGTGGAAGTGTAAATTTGTTTGTGAAAAGGATAAATTTGTTTGTGAAAAGGATAAAGAGTATGAAATAAATATAAAACAAAAACCGAAAAAATTAACCACGCAAAAATGACATTTTCGAGAGCTACAATAAATGGCTGTGATGGAGTCAGGAGTGTGTGTGTGTGTGTGAGAAGTGTGTGTAAAAGTAAATTGCTTGTAAAATGAAAGCTGGGTCTAAATTAACTTTTGTTTGCATTTCATAAATGTTTAGGGCTGGAGGGCGTGGCAAGGGCACATAATTATGTAGCGCGCTGTCTTAAACCTGTATTCATAATTTCCAACGAACCGGGTCTGAAAGGCAAAGCAGTCAAAAGAGAGACGAAGCAGCATCTAATAAATATGCAAATGGCGCAGTTAAATACGGTGCGGAAGCAGGGTTTCCCGTGTTGTGGAAAGGGTTGTCGTTTTATTCCCTTTTTAATGTCATTTCTTAATAGCTACAAATATATAAAATCACGTTTGTTCGGCAGTGGAGGCGCAGGCATGCTGCTAAGCAAAAGATGAGCTTCGGCAGATAAAATGCTCATACGCCGCGTAAGCCGCTCAGTCCAAGGTTGGCTGTGCCGCACGTGGCGGCTACCCGGCTATATATATACAAATGTCCAAACGAGGGTGGCTTCTGTTATTGCCAATAAAAGTTAGAAGATTAAAATTTAAATATTAAATATTTAAATATTGTCTTTCAAGGTCTCGCTGCCTTATAAGCAATAGGTTACCTTAGAGTTATTATCGCCAGGATTTTGCTTAATATTTGTTTCACTGTAGAAATTTGTGTGCACAAATAAAATAGTCTTATTTGATATATTAAAATATTATTATGTAATATTTTTTTTTTACTACCATTATTATTTATTTCTTTCAATATAGTATAGATATAGTATTATGAGCGGAAAATGCGTTTCTATACTGTATAAAAGATACTATATAAAATAATATTTTTTTAACTATAATAGTAATAAATGATACTAATAAAATAGGTAACATATTATTCTAATAATAAGTAATATTAAGTATAAAATAATTCTTACAAACAAATATACAGAAAAGAACGTTCTAAACTGTTTATGTTACTCTTTTTTTTAATAAACATTAAAAAACCAGTATATTTCAAAAACCGATATGTAGTACTGAAATGTACAACAAGCGAAATCTTAAAACGGGTGTATTTAAAACAGTATCCCATGCAAAAATGCCTTTGAAAAGTGAGCGAGGATGAGCATAAGAGAAAAAGGTCCTGAGTGATGTCAGTAAATGTACAGATTTTGCGAGCAGCTCAAATTGCAAAAAGGCTATTCGATTTTATATTAATTTGCTGTGGAAGCAACCCTCGTTGAAGCAAACACATATTCACACGTAAGCATACGCAAAGGACATGTGACTCCTTTTGCCTTGCGTTCGCCATTTTATGACCGCTGGAACCGCTCGGGTTGCTGTTGCCTGAATTAGATGTAGGTGGTCGGAATTACGTATCTACCGACTGCCGTGCTGGCCCTTCCAAAAGCGGCAAATCCTTGAGATCCTTGTCAGCCGCTCCCAGTCCAGCTCATTTATGGCCCCAGCATTAGTGTGTGTGTGGGTGTGTGTGGCCTCTGTAAATATGAAAATAAATAAATCCTAAGCGTAAGCCAAAGTTTTGATGTATGCCCCCAAGCAGTTAAAATGTTGCCTGGCGAGCGGATTTTAAAATCCTAGGAGCAGGTCGTTCTCCCTCTTGCTCTCCCACACATTTGTGTGCATTTATGTGTGTGTGTGTGTGTGTGTGTGTGTGCGTGTGTGTTTGTTTGCCTGCTTGTGTGCGGTGCTGCTGGCAGGATCGGGAAGGGCAGTCAAAGTTATTTTAGGGCCACATTTTAAGCTCTTTGGCAACGTGTCCTGCGCATATACTGACCGGTACGTGATGCTACCGCTGCTGCTGCTGCGCCTTATCTGCGGCCGCTCCTCCAGTTGGCTCCCTAAGTGGGTGGCTGTCTGAGTGTTTTGGGTGGTTTTAATATTTTAGGTGATTTAAAATTACATAACACCATGTTGCAAGCATCTACTCTCTCTCTCTCTCTCTTTCTCTCTCTGTCTTACACACTCTCATTCTCTTTATCTATATCGGTATCTATATATATATATGCATATGTGTGTGAGTTTATGGCACATTATTTATCAGCAAACAGGAAATTAAAAAGGCACTTTTTTTTTGCTTATCTTGGCGCTTAGCTAGAATTTGATGTATGTGCGAGGCTACGTCACAAAAGCGAATTTAATTAATTAGACAGACTTGACCAGGGCTACTGGAACGCTCAGCTCAGCTTGGCTAAGGCAACCACGAGCTGCTCGTTTGCCCAAAAATAAACTTTTCACATGCGCGATGTGCTGAGGTCCCTTATCAAATCCACCGCAGCAGTAGCGTTGGCCAAAGTTTAAAACTATTAACTAAAATTTTCTATTAAAACTTTTGGCTGCCAGTGGCAACAACTACAACAAGAAAGATAGCGCCAAAGCATTGAATATACGACTAAGACGAGCTCTGTCTAAGATATTTAATTAAAAATTAAATTTTTAAAAACAAATTACTTTCCTATTAAAAGAAAACAGTTTTTTAGTTTGATATAAAAATTATCAATAAAGATTTCCGCAACTGTAAATAATAAGTAATTCTTCTGTAAATCATTTAATAATTATATATTAGTTTATAAAAATATTAAGTATATATATATATATAGCTATTATAAATAGCTATTATTTTTCAAACTAATAATGCAATTAAATAATTTTTATTAATTCATTTATTATTTGTCTATTTACCCTAATTTGAACCTAAACAGACAAATTTTTAAATCTAGCTTTGATGATCTTAAGACACTCCCGATTTACTTTGCTTACAGGGTATTTAAATGAAACGAAAACTTTTTTGTTGCCATAGTTGTTGTTGTAGCTGTTTTTGTACCGGCTATGCCCACAAGCAAGTTTAATTTGTTGTAAACTTTTATATTCAAAGGAAAACAAGCAAGGCACCCATGTCCTTGTGGGTTCAGTGCAGTTGCCGTGCACTTTTCCCACTTAATAGTTTTTTTTCTGGCGAGCAAAACCAAATTATAACTTTTTACATGTTTTTTCTTTACAGGTTTTCCCGATGCTCACAACCTGAACGCTGCATTTAGTTTATTCGCTTAAATAGATGCTCACTAACCAACTACCTCATAAGAAATGCTTTTATATGTATTCCCAGTTGACATTTGTAGTTTGTTTGGCTTTTGTAGTTGCCTTAAGAAACGCTTTTGTTGTTGTATTATAATGCTTTTAATAAAAATGCTTTCAATATTTTGAAATTTTTGTTTTATACTAAAACTACCTATGGCAAAGGACTACGGATAATACAGAAGTCACAAAAAGGTTGGTGTGGTTTTTATATGTAAAGTATCTAAACATAAGCATACTACTTCTTATGGGCAAGGCTTGATGCCGCTGACCGCAGGCGCCATCTATCGGCAGTTGGCTCTACTAAGCACCCTAAACAACCCTTGCTCGAAAACGTGCATCTTTGGCAGATGCTTTCTAACATTTCAAATCAGAAAGCTTTGCATAGAGCTTTGAACTTTTGAAAAGCATGTCGTATTTGAATTCATGTCAGAAGGCCATTCAGAATCTAATTGGAAGAGGAATGTATATGCAAGAAATAAACATATAAGAGAAAGGAAAAGAAATAAAGCAAATTTTTATTTCTGCCTCCCAAAACTTAATTTTTAATGGCATTTACCCGTTATACATAAAACTTAGATAAATTTATATTTTTCTAGAAATTTTGGTGTATACTAGAGATTTGCCCAACGAATTGTGCGATCGAAGATATATATCTTAACGAACTCAGCCATGATATACGTCACTATTTTAAAAACAAAAAACACATATTGAAAAAATCAGTCCATAATTCTGTTTTATGCAAAATCTATGTGTTATTATTAAAATATGCGAAACTCAACAATTACTTTATTCCCAACAATTGAGCAGAGTTCTGTTAACATCAGATTACTATATGCTCCGACAAAAACAATAGTATGGGAATAGAATTTTTATGTTTTCTATATCTTAATTGGAAAATGTTTGCAGGGGTATTTAAACGTGGGAGTGCCAAATTATTTTTTACTTGTTGGAAATTAAATTTAAGCTGTAATATAAAACATGTTTTGTATTTTTAGAATAGCTGCATTTAATTGGTATTTTAGATTTATTCCGGTCTTCCATATTCAAATTTAAGCAGTGAACAAAGTGCTCAGAATTTACCTCTCACCTGTGAAGCCCATGTGAAAATTCCTAAAGTAAAAAGTGCATGCTAGAAAGAGGTAATGGCTGCCATGTCCGTGCCGGCTTCTGCATAAACATTAAACATTTTCAACCACCGCAAAGCGAAGACAATCCGACTGGCAGACAGACGAAGTTAGCTCCATGGCCACACGAAAAAGGTAGACGGGCATTTTGGACCTTATCAACGACAATGCCAGGTCGTTAGGCTTGCATTCAGATTTCACTTGCAGACGACCATGCGAAGCCGTCGTTTGGGGATGTGAAGCAAAAGAATTCCCCGGGGAATGGCTAGGTGGGACTGCGTTCAAAGGCAGAGGAACAGGCACGGAACAGGCCGGGCTAGGCCAGACATCAGTCGCACCCTAAGAGTCCATGATGGTTTTAATTTTATGACTCGCCAGGGTTAAAAACTTTTGAGCATAAAAAGGGAGAAGACTTAAATAAAATAAAATAACGCTACATTTTTTGCAGACACAGGCAGATTAAAGACCGACTATGGGACGGGCCAAAATCAACTACTTGCCTACTTTTAGGCCAGACAGGGTCCATGATTTGTAACACTGTTCCCAGATTCGCCTCAGCGGCTTTAACGGCTCAATCGCATAGGCAGCCAACTGACAGAACAAGTTTATGCGAAAGCATCTCAAACAATGGGGAAAAATCTCAACAAAAAAACTGTCGAAGCAGAGGCAATTGCACCTGAAGCGGCGAATATTAATGGACCTCTGCAATAAAGACGACAGCTGGCAGACACGCAGCAAGAACAAAGCAACGATTAAGTCGAGCAGAATAAAATATGTACGACCAGGTGCTGAGTAGGGTCGCAGGGTCATAGGGTGGGGTGAAGGGTGAACAAATTTGTTGCCAAAAGTATGCGACAACAAAAGGCAGAAGTTCAACTGACAGCTGGAAAACAATAGAAAACTTTTCACTGGCAACAAAAGAAAAGTCCAAATGATGGCGAGGAAAAGGCAACGACGATGGCAGCCATTCTGGAAAAACTCTAAAAACACTCGACCACTCAGCTATTTAAGGGGGACGAGGGTTGCTTAGCTGGCCAAAAGGGGTTGTTCAGTCAGCCAAGGGTTGGCCACATTTGGTACTGCATACTTTTAGGCTTGCGCCTTAAATATTCTAATATACAATGCCACTGTTGGGCGGCGAGTCCTGCGCTGTGTCTGAAATGAATTTTAATTTCTTGTCTGCAATAACCACACAGCTCCCCACATTCTCACCTACGTTTTTTTTGTGCCTTAACCCACGCAGAAGCCGGAAAACAACAAGCAAGAAAGCAAAATCAAGTCGAATTAATTTTGAAAATCATGGCTGCTGCCTAGGGGGTGCCTTCCATGTTGTTGTTGCTGGTGCTTGCCAGTGACAGCAAGGACGCGCCCTGGACCCAACGTGGAGGCTGTGACAGTGCACATTAATCTGCTTGCAGACGCTTCATGCGTGCCTTGTGCCCGTTTAGCTTGATTTGGATGGAGTGGCGTCTGTGGCAACATGCAAAGTGTCTGCTCCTTGCAGCTTTTGGGCACATCATCAGCAGTAGCGACCGCAGGCCGATTGGACGAGCTGGCCGGCTCCGTGTCACGTAGAGGAAAGTAAATCCACTTTCACCCCTATTTCACTCTGGTCGTACTTTGCCTTTTTGCAAAATGGCTGCTGTAATTTGTTTAGCCTTTCATTCTTTTCATTCAACGCTTTCAGTTGTTTTTCATGTGCTTTGTTGTCTTTCATGCGATTCACTTTCGCTGTGTTTTCCTCCCGTTTTGTTTTATTTTATTTTTTTTTGTTTTGTTATTACTACTACTCCCACCCCTACTATTCAGCTATTCACTCGCTTTTCAGTTTGCATCCTTTTTGTTTCATGCCGCACGTCAAAAAGGTTTTTTCCTGCTTTTTGATAATTAATGCGCCGGAAGCTTTTTACAATTTATAAAATTACATTTTGGCTCATTAATTTTACTTATTGTTATTCCTCCAGCACAACAAATTGTTTTGAAGACCAAAATGGTTTCTAGCGTATTTTCCACATCAGCTTCGTGTTTGGCTATGTGATCTATGGTCAGACAGCTGACAAATAGCGGGGGTGGACGTGTAGGCGCCTATTAATTATCCTTGTGTAGCCTTGGGAACTCCCATGGCTATGCAATTATCGGCATTAACAAATAGTCCAAGGATAGCGAAAATTCAGCGTATAGACGGCAAATTAAATTGAGCACATAAATAACAGAAATGTTGTAAATTTGCAATTTTCTAGAGTTTTCTAGGAGAAATTATCCAATACGAATATTTTAAATGTTGACATGCCAGCTAAGCAGAAGTAACTGAGATTAAAATACAAGTTAATTTTGATTTATGCATTATTATGCTTAAGTAGAAAAGGAGACGCCAAGTTCAGATTGATATTTACAACTTCTAAATTTCTATATATAATATTTCTATTTTAAAGCCTATGTGTATGCAATAGAATGTATCTTAGAATACGACATGCCATTTATTTACCATTGCATATCAACAGGGGCTTATTTTAGCATATTTTGAATGCATTTAATTCTCAACAATTAATAAAAAAAATTTAATTCTCAAAGAATTTATATGCAGCTGGGTCACCTTGTTTTAATTATGGCTATTTTCCGAAAATTCAATGCTGGAAATTTATTAAATGTACAATTTTCGGGAACCATGGAACCGCAATGTGCAGCTCGATTTCGTCGACGCTGCGGCCACTCGGACTAATTAAACAAATATTTAATTATAAAATATTTTACTGCAAAATGCAAGCAGACGTATAAAATTTATAGCTAAACTATTATGCGGCCTACACACACACATACACATGTGCAGCATTTTGTGCCAACTCAGCGCTAGGACTCGGGTTCAGTTCCCCCATTGTACCATATATTCTAACTAAAAACGCGCAAAAGTTTTTTTTAAATTTAATTAAATTAGAAGCAATTAGTAGAAAAGCTAATAAAAGTTGGCTAAAAACTGCAAGCCAGCGCATAAAGTGGGCGTGTTTCCCAATTCCAGCAGTCGCATGCAAATGTCATACTGCTGGGAGTAGACACAACTCTTTGTTGGACACCACTCTTCCTGTCCACACGGATAAACTAGCAAATATTTTTGCTGTGGCAAGCAAAAGTTTTCCACATTACATTTCAAAGAGCACTAAAATTTAGGCTACGAAAACTACTAGAGAGATAGTAATATTTTATTCCCTAATTTGCAGTTACACTCGGAGAAAATTTAAGGAAAGAAAGTGGAAATCTTTACCTTTATTATATTGCTCAAAGATAAAATTGTTTTAAACTATATCAAATAAAAACAAAAACTTAAAAGTCAATTTAATCTTTTAAATAAAAATCATAAAAACGCGTATTTTGTATTTTTTCAAACTTTAAGTTAATAACAGCATAAAAGTTATTTTCTAAAATAAAGGAACATGTATGATGATCCCTAGATCAAAATATATTTCAAAAAAATATATAGTTTAATGTATATACTTTTAATAAACGAAATTTTTAATGTTTTAAAATTGGAAGAATGAATTGCTATGATGTGATTTTAATGTGATTAACCAGAAAACGTCGAGCCCTTTACTAATTTTCACAATTCTAAATGTGGACACATGAGCCGTATTTTCTCCGAGTGTAGAATAGTACGTCAAGTAATTAAGCAAAGAGCTGCAGTGATAATTGAGTATCACTAAGTGTCATTAAGTGCTCCGATTCTAATGCAGGCAGTAGCCTCCGAGCTAGCACAAAGGACTAACCGAGACGAAACGAGATGAGGCTCGACATTCACTTGACGCCAGCCCTAGTGCGTGGCAAAGGATTCTTTCGACTATCTGAATGGGTATGTGTGTGTGTGGGTGTGTGGGTGTGTATGCGGTCGGCGGTTGGCAAATAACTAAATGTGTTTACTAAACCACTTACTGAACACTCAACAACTGCCACGACGAGTCGCCATGCTGTTGCAGTTGTTGTTGCAACAGGATACCACACCAGGCAGCCGTATGCGACGTGACCAAGTGCGGCGGCAGACGACAACAACAAAAGTTGGGCCAAAGCAAACAGAGAAAAAAAAATGAAAGAAAAATATAGAAAAAGTGCAATGGCTGGCAACCAAAATACGCGGCAACAGAGTCCAAACCAAATCGAAATAGATTCAGAGCAAAGAGACTCGACTAGAACCGCAGACGCGTCTATGGGCAGACATGTAGGATGCCTTTAGGGGGGCTGGAGTGAAGTAGAATGGAAAAGGAGTAGGCAAGCGACCGTTTTCATTTTTCATAATGCTGTTAACTATAATGTGTGTGTATGTGTGTGTGTATTTAATATGCACATATAACGTCACGAAACACGCACACAAAATATAAATGTTAAAAATAAAATGTGAAAAAGCAAACAACACAAAATCAAAGACAGCAAAAAACACACACACACACACACGCGCGAAATCACTCTCACACTAATACACATTCCACGCAGCTATCCGAGTTCTTTTTTGTTGCCGAGTTAGCCTTTTTTCCCCCTTTTAGCTTCTTTTTGCTGCTGTTGTTGTTGCTGGCTCGGCTAGCTGCAGCTGCTGCGGCGCCGACGAGCAACGACGCCAACAACGGCAGCGACCAATCCGAAGCCAGCAAGTAGGTGGAGCTTAAAAAAAGACAAAAAATTCTGAATTTTACTGTGGAAAAAACGAGCAAAAAATACACAAATTTGCAACTGGGTGGCTGCAGCGGCGGGTGGCGCAACTTTTTGCAACGTTTTTCTATACTGAGATACTGAGAACGAGCCGCAGAACGAGCCGAGTGCCGTTCAACTGAGACAGGATCTCTGCACGTGCCTGTATGTGTGTGTGTTTGGGTTTTTATTTGTTTGTATTGGTGAGAGCAACGTCGTCGTCTCCATTTCCATCTCCATTGCCCGTCGTTATGACCGTTGTTTCTGCTCCGAGTAGCGACAAGTTTTTCTTGCTTTGCTTTTGAGCCGCGCATTTTATTTGATTTCATTTTGTTTTTATTTTATTCCAAGCTTTTTTGATGCTCTTTCTCTCCATAGCTTTTGTGCGTTTAGCTTGTAGTGCGGCCAGGGGGAGACAACCGAGAGAAAAACTCGTGTAGTGGGCGACTTTGCACTGGCAGATTGCGTAAATTGTTTGCTTCCTGGTCATGTGGCGGTTCAGAAATACCCAGTGCAGAAGGCAGACAGAAAAGAGAGAGAGAGAGAGCAACACGGCAAGGAGAGAGTACGAAAAAGAGAGTAAATCTATTAATGTGAATATGGTTATTGATTAGCCCAAGAATTGCAGTGTTTTCCAATCGATAAAATTGCAATAGAAGTCATTCACAAAAAATTTAGTAGCTAATTTATATAAAGGATGACTTTGACAACATTTTCAGCTTGATTTCTTCAGTTCAGATTAAAGTCTAGCTATAAAAATATTAATTGGATTTGACCAAAATACAATATTTTAATATCGAATTTGCGCAACATCTTTTAATTTTCTAACTTTCTTCCAAAAAGAAAAACTTGGGCATTTGGCAGATCATAAATAATTATTTTTATGTACATAGAGGCTGCGGAATTTATAAATTTTACAAATTCAAATTGATCATATGTTAAATATGATAAATTCACAAAACTTGATATTAGAAATTTTGGTGCTTGCATATGTTTATGCCACTAGATTTTTACTTCGCATATATATGTTTTTTGGTTGATTTATAACACTACAAAACGCAGGCTAACCATCTTTTTATTAAATTTGTATTTGTTATTCATATGTATTTAAATCAGTTGTATAGATTTTATTGTATTTTGTTAATGTCAATTTATTTATGATTTTATGCTGGGTCTTCCTGAAGGTGTTGAAGTATGTTTATTTTGTTGTACTTTATTACGCCTTATAGGTATTCACTTTTCCAATTTTCAACTGGTTTTATATTATTATTGTACTTTTTATAAACTCTTATTTTATTATTAATACTTATGTAAAAATAACTTGACGTCGCTTTTTCAAAATTTTAATTTACTAATAATTTTTCAAAACTTTATTTAACTCCAGCCCACCCATCATCAGATTATTCATTTAGCCGGCACGTTGCAGTTACCTTCAGGCGTCATTAAATTACGTCTTATCTTCGCTATCTCTCTGCACTTGTCCCATCTCTTGCAAACATACATACATATGTATATGTCAATATATCCACCAATTTGTCTTTCCACGTCGACTCAGCAAACAATCTCCAAATGCTGCGTGAATTGGAGCTGTGTTGCGAGCGCAAGTAAAATTACATTTTGTCGTAGCTGTACTTATTTCAGTGCTCTGTTTGCTGTTTTTCTCTTTTTTCATTAATTTGGTACACACACACTTGCACACTTGCATCCTTTTCACTCGACTCCAACCGGCCGACATGTCGGTGGCGGCAACTCCAAGTCATCCTTAAATGTTAATTTTGAATTACGAAATTTTTCATGTCAGACCCCTGCTGGCAAATGTGAAAGAAAGGGGTTTTGGGGTCGCTTGCCGAGGAGGGGGTGTCGAGGAAGGTATAAGGGGGTAGACTCTCAATGGCAACGCGTGAATAATTTAAGGACCAACAACTTTGGCAAATGCCCAAAACAACGCAACCAAAAACGAGAAAAACCGAAAAATCCCAGAAAACCCTTAATGCCCAATAGAGCTTAAGTTGGACGGGGAGCTTTACGAGGCGAACCCACCCAGCCACCTATCCGGACGGTCCAATAAATGAGCCGGGAGACATCGTCGTCATCGCATTTTCTGTATGCTGCAATGTGGCGTTGTTGTTGTTGTTGTGGATGTTGCGGCATTTTATTTTCTATATGCGAATCGAGCGAAAATGAGAAAATAAGAAAAAAACAAAATGGCGGCTGTTTTTCTCTTTTTGTGCGTACTAAAAAGCGCCCCAGAAGCGACGGCGACAGACGGCCCGACGAAGAAAAATGCGAAAAAATAAAATGCAGCGGAGCAGTAAACAAAAAAAAAGGGGCGATAAACGAGCAAAAAGAGAACAGAAAATCGCGAAAAACGGGGCGTGCTGAGTGGGGCGGGCGAAACAGAAGCATGAGGAAGGCCGAGGAGGAAAAGCTCATGATTTATGATTTAAATTCTGTGTGCGTGTGGTGGAAGGCCGAGAGTCCAGGTCCAGGTCCAGGTCCAGTCCTGTCTGTCTGTCCTCTGGCATGCCGTTAGCCAGACACTGTACGTTTGAGTATGTGTGTGTGTGTGTGTGCATATCTGCATCTGTGTCTGGAAGTCGCCGTAGCTGCTTTTGATGTGTGTCGCCAACAGACCGTGGACAAAGGACAGCCACACATCCTTCTTTAATTGCCCTCCCATCGTCGGTCCGCCCTCTGTGCCTTCGCAGGCAGTGCATTCCTTTTAGTCTTTCAATTAAACCTGTTTTATATAATTAATTACATTAATAAGTTTTCCTTATTTGCGCCGCCTTAACATAACTTTGTAATTTTATCATATCTTTCATACTCAATGGCATTCAGCGTCTTTCTTATGCGCACCGACATTGCAATACTCTATAAAGGGAAAATATGAAATATATGTATCAGAGTTCACACATGAATTGCATGCAAGTTAAAACAAATTTGATTGTGGTTTCGTATATTTGTAGTTAAAATATCAGATTTAAATCAAATAATATTTTTTTAATAGAGTTTAAAGAACTCGAACTTAATCATAAGATTTTAACTGGCATTTATGCTGTTGAAATAATATAAGTTAATTAATTTAAAATATTTCGATTTTTGTGAACTAAGGTGAAGGGATCTTAGTCACAAATTAAATACAATGATCAGAGCTCCAAACTTCACTTTGAAATGATATGTTAAAAAAAAATAAATAAAAAACTCGGGGTTGAACACAAGACAAATTACGAATAATATTTATGTTGCTTAAATTATAAAATTAAAAGTTGATCTAAGTAGAAATACAGACGCCTAATAAGCACTGGCTTAGGCTAATAGTTATATATCATTTATCCTTTAATTACATAATAATAATAATAATAATCACATATATAAATTTTAAAATATATCTTGATGCTTTACGCAAGTAAGCGAAATTTAAAATCAACAAAAAACACGTTGAAACGCAACCAGCCTACTACAGAGTTCATTTTGGTGTTGGCCAAATGGAAAAACCATTAACTACAGCTCTAATGGGCGGCAGGCAGCATTAGTATGCCGCCGACCCCCTCAGGCAGGTGCGAGAATAGCGACATTTAAGCAGGTTTTAGTTTCATAGGGAGCCGAAGCCATTGGGTGGGCCTTTATTACGTTGGACCTAACAGAAAATTGTGCAAATGCAGCAGCAGCGGCAGCGGCTGGCAAATGTAACGCCCAATTTCAGACTTTTTTGTATACCCTTTTCAGCATGTCTGCATGTGCGTTTTTACCTGTGTGTGTGTGTGGCAATAACAAAAAAAAAATTGCTACGAAAATAATTGAATAAAACGGGCAAAAAGTTTTGCTTTGCGCTTTGCTTGACGACCAACAATTCAGAAATATAATATAACAAATTCAAAATGGCCGACCACAATAAACTTACCCTCATTTTGTTTACGGAATATTAAGGGTTCGTTTCGACCCGGCACTGGGGTGGGTTTTCTAACGAGGCCGCAACAGCAGCTGCTTGCTTCAGGGCTCGTTTTAAAGGCCAAATTCTACTCAAGAGCCAGCTGGTTCTAATAAATAGCAAAATGAAAGCCTTTGTACAGCGGCATTTTCAAAAACTACTTTTGTAGAGGATGCGTCAGAAATACGTTAGATGTAAGTATGTGAACTGGTTATGTATATATACACATATACCACTATGTACATGTACACTTATATGTATATGCTTATATCCGCATATTCATTTTAAATGCACACTGCGTGCGCCAACCTCAAATTACAGACAGCATTACATAAAATGCCCGCACACGCACACTTTGAAATGAATGTGTGTGCGTGTGTGTGTTTTGTGTTTGCATGCGGCAACGTGTCGTTAATTTAAAATTTTGCCATTTTTAGTTTAAGCTTAACTCGAAAGTTGGGTAAAAAAAGAACAGTTACAGCCTGAACGAATTGCAAAGGAGCTACTTGTGAACTTAAAGAGGCCTCATATGTTGCAAATATGTTACAAACTAAAGTATATAGAACGAAGCACGTAATGAAGCTTTGCTTCTTAAATGATTTTCTATACCTGCCGTTTTTAATATGCACTCATTTTTCTTGGTTGAATTGTAATTATATTTATTAAATTATAAAATATAAGAAAATCAAAATGAAATTATAAACTGTGAATGATTATGTCGTAGTGACAAGTGGATATACAAAGATTTGCATACAAACATATGTATGTAGGATGGATGTTAGCTTAAACAATTTTTTTATTATTATGTAATAATTTTAGTATGATTAATATATAATAATCATGTCACAAGAATTAATTAGTTAATTCATTTCTTTATTAGCCGATGTCTGTTGTTATCAAAAAATAACGGCACTTTGGCAATGAATGTCAAACTAATTAAAGAACTAAATTAAAATACTGCTACAATTTTATTACCCTAAACATCACAAGAATGTTGAATGCATCATGATCACAGTGATCGCAATAATTATAAAGAGAAAACATTAGGAGACACAAAAAAGTCTTAATTTATATATTACATATTATTATTATTATTAGCTCCAAAAGAATAACGTTATATAGTTAATCTAATTTTAACTGAAGAATTTGATTTGTTTTTAAAATGTGTGTTGAATTTTTTTACATACACGATTTTAATTGATTAGTTACTAAAGGATATCAATATTAAAACTCGTCCATAAAAGGTTGACATACAAATGCCAAGCAAGCATAAATAATTTCTACTTTATTGGAATAATAACTGTTGATATTGAATCAAACAAAAACACCTCCTCACGAGATATAAATCTAGGAGCGATAGCATACTTAATCCCCAAAATATCTGATATCAAATTTGTAAATATTTAAACTTCAGCTTCAGTGTTTCTAAAAATTACTTTTTGCAATATGCCGAATACAAAATGTTTTTTTTTATAGTTTCGAATAGTTCACATATTAAATTAAATATCTTTCGTGCACATTTTTTTCTTTAAAATAAAATCGAATCCTTAAACAAATAACTACGAATTTTTTTTATTTATACTACTATTAAATGTACATTAAAATTCAATTCTAAAGAGACAACCCGTTTGCGTAGGGCGCACGGGCAAATCGCAAGTCCCACAACGCACAAAGTAGCCACACACACGAACATAAAGGAACGCACACACATGTATAGCAACTTCCGGTTAGAAACATGGGTCAAACTGGGAAAGAGAAATTAAAAGCCGCATTGGAAAAAAACGCCAACCCACAAAAACCAAAAACAGTTGAGTAAATTATATACACCAACAACAACAACAACTACGACAATAACAACAACAGCCTCAGCGGCTGCAGCGCAAAGCCCATACACACACACACACACGCAGACACACACACACACAAACGTATTTTTACACACATATTCTTGCCATATAAAACGGTCTATGTACAGTAAATTATATTATATGCGGCCAAGTGTGTACTAAATAAGGTAATTTGTGTGTACACCAGCCAACGGCTGCCAACAACAATAACAACAAACGAAAACAACAACAACAACAAAACAAACAACGTCAATATCAACATCAACGCTCACAAGCAAAAACAAAAATTCATTAAAATGAAAAATGAAATTCAACATTTTTTGAAGTGCGGGGTTTTTGGGGCTTTTGCCCCAGCAGCTGGTTAAATTTTCGCAATTTTCCCCGAACGTCAAATAATTTTTCCACTTGATGTATGCGCCTGACGCCAACGCGGCCCATCTCCATCCATGCTCCTCCAGGCTCTATATAAATACACACATATACAGCCCGGATGTTTTTGCCAAATACTATCTGGAAGGTGGGGAAGGAGGGCTACAAAGGCAACTACAACATAATGCTAAACGTTCTAAAATAATGATCAATTTACATTTTTAGCTAGAAATGGAATTGTACTATGATGTGTTTTTTTTTTCTTAAATTAAATAATATATATATATACACTATTTCCAAGAAAAAAAAAGAAAAAAATGTAAATAAAAGCAAAATGTTTATTATTTATTATTTACCGATTTTTAATTTTATTTATTTAGTATTTATTTAGGTTTGGACATTTCACTTTACCTATAACTGACTGATTACGAGCTTAAATCATTAGAATATTTAAGAAGTTTTACCAAACACAGTTGTTTAGCAATCGCCTTAATTTAATGTCTTGTTCCTTCTTCTTTCTTTACAAAATGATTTTTTTCTTTATTTACATTCATCATTCATTAAATCATCTAAAATTTACGTTGCCCCTTATTCCAGCTGTTCAAAAGTAGGCAATACTCCGCGATTATATAGTACAATGTTAATTAAATCGGTCAAACAGCTGATTGTCGACCAATGACCAACGACAACATTTGGACACATACACATATGACGTCATAATGTAAACATCATAAAAATGCCAAAAAATAAAAAGCAAAGCGCCAACGTTGAAATCAATAAAAAAAAACACTTAAATAGCAGTGAAAATGACACGCGCCAACAAAAGCAACTTACAATTAAATAAAAAATAAAAAAGTTGCAACAAAATAAAAAAAAGGACAACTCGAATGGCAACAATGACATTGACAATGTCAATGAACGACCAAAAAAAATGAAAAAATTAAACAAAAAATGAGTAAATGAGAGCAACAACAACAAACCACCGAAAACGAGGCGAATGCCACGTGCCGGAGCATCCAGACGAGTCATGGACGCAGTGCAGCCGGCAATTATCATAAGCAGGAGCATACACATGCATCTCCATATGGGTGTGTGTGTGTGTGTGTGTGCTGGGGTGTGACAGTCGAAAAAAGAATAAACTAAAAAAATGTCGGACTACATACGACCGTTTCAGAGGCTTTCCCAGACTCGCGCTGGTCACTTTTTCGTACTCGTTTCTCGTTGCAGTTGTTGTTGTTCAGATGAGGTAAAGGGGCTGGCATTTTATTTAATGCCAATTACTTGCATGAGCCGCATTAACCAACTCGCACACGCCCCCTCACAGACATACACACGCACACACACACACACACACACACACCCGCGCAAGTAAACACTTTCGCCTGCGCGAATTGTTGAAAAATAAAAACATTAAAAAACAAACAAAAACACCGCGAGCATAGTAAATTCATCGTCATCCGAAAAGTATGCAACGCCAAACTGCACGAACGTGCTCAAAATTAGGTATGGCACCAAATGCCGATAAATCACGTTCGAAAACACACACACACATATATTTTAATTATTAGCATAATTATTGCTATCATTGCATGTAAACAATATGTCTTCTAAGAAATTGACATCTTTTTTAAATAGATCTATATTTATTTATTTGAAATTTTACAAATTTAAATTCAACAAAAGAAACAACAAATTTTGCATATACAACACTTTCTAGCCTGTTAATAATATGTATTAGCCAAAACTTCTAACACCATTATAAAAATTATTTTGAAAATGAATTAAATATATAAAAATTGAGGTTAAATACCGAAGGTATGTTGCATCGGAAAATAAAGAAAACAGCGGCGCACATTTTTCTTAATGCATAAAGCTAACGCTCCGATTTTACAAATGGCAGAAAGAAAAGTACAAGTTTTACTTTAGTGCTATTATGAAATTATCACAAGAGTGTTATGCTTCTGGTAAGCATCAATTTTGCTATCTGTATGCTAAATAAAATATATCTTATAATATATATATTGTGAATAAGGAAGTTCGATTTCCTGCGAAAAAATATATGCATATATAGTGTTTCATATGTTGTAATTAATAGCAATTATAGCGCTGAGATTTATCGCCCATCCCTAGCTGGTGAGAACTTAATTTAATTTTTTTTTGCATGCACAGTTTATTGCACTTAATGAAACACGAGAGCGTCGGTCGATGGGTGGGGCAACGGGCAGCAATGGGTCGTTTGTCCTGTCTCAGGACCGTCTGCCAGATGTGATGATGTATGTGGACGTGGATGCCGCAATGACAACGCCAGTTGGTGGTCCCCACGTTCCCTCTGCTGCAAGTAAAGGCCACGCTTTAAATACAATGAAAAATGAAGAAAAAAAACATTGCGCATACGCCATGTTGGACAATGCAACAGCACCAAAAGCAGCAGCAGGAAGAGCAACGCCCAACGTCCTCGTCCTTCACCTAGAATTATTTTTGTAAATTTATTTTATTTTTTTTTGCAACAGCAACGCTCTTTACATAATATGCAATTTTCATTTGATTGCCGAAAAAATAAACCAAAACAAAGGAACACACCGCCTGCATTACGCATGTATGTGAGAATGAATGAATGTATTGGTGTGCATGTGCACGTATAAGTATAAGTGCGTATTTCATCAATGTACGCATTAATAAGCCACCCAGTACCGGCACGCAACTGGCATCTGGGCGCCGGGTGCCCACGTCGAAGCCGGGTCCGTTGCCATTGCCGTTGCCGATTTCGATTCCGATGCCAATGCTGACGCTGATGCTAATGAGAGTGAAAGTGTGCGGCAAGTGTCCAAAAAAAGTAAATAAAGGAAAGAAAAGCACAAATAAAATGGAGCGCTCTGCCCAAAAATAAATATAATTGCAGTCAAAAAAAAAAAAATGCGACGTATGCGAACGGAGCAAAAACGACCAAAAACGAAAACGAAAACTCGTCGACATTAATCGACTCGAAATTGGTTTAATTCATATTTAAATGCACGACGCTGGGCCGGCAAGTGGCCGTCTGTTTGAATTGGGCGGGTCTGAGGTTGGACTGTGGCTACCGCATGGATCTCTTAGCTGCCGCCGTTGGGGGTGGAAGCAACAGTTGCCATTACAAGCGCTTTGTGTGGCTTAATTGATCAATAACTCAATTAAAAGTTATTTATGGCAAATCAAATTTACCAGCTCCATTTCATGACTAATATCGAATGGCCCACTCGCTGGGTCACCTGCCCAAAACACAATCACACACACTTAAATATACACAAATAGGTATGGATATAAATTATTGTTTACCATTGCCCAAAATAACTGACCAGACCGGGTCAATAGTCTGCAGTCGATTTTAATAATTTATGTTACAGTTATACACAAATTTTGTGTTTAATTTCATTATATAAATTAACTTGATAAATAAAGCTCTATACTGTATATTACAACAAATAATTATATAAAATTATTGCTGTTATATGATTATTGAAATCTAAATTTCTAAGAAGAATATGGAGAATAGAACAATTATTAGTCGGAATCCGCAAGTTAGAATATATATTTTATATCCTTGTGAACCCAAAGCACGAGTTTCTTCTTTCTTATTTATTTATTATTAATACTCGACGTACTGAGTATCAACAAAAGTAAATAAAACCTTAAAATAAAAGATTTAAATCATACAAAAATTGCAGATAGTCCTCAAAGCATCACCAAAATGATGAGGGAATTTATTCTGTCCTGCCAACTATGCCCCTATTTACGGACAACTGTTGTCAGTAAGGTATTAAGAATCTTATCTATAATATGAAAAGAACTGCTGGATGGGAGGAGCTTATCAGCAGTTATCTCTGGCAAGCTATGTCCTTTCTCACAGCTAAAGGTACACAGTGATTTTCTAGAGGTATTGTAAGAGCAACGATTTTATTAGCGCTAGCGTTTATAGGGCATGTAGGCATAAGACACGGAATTTTTCGTGGTCGAAGGTTAGAATCAGGGGTTAAAGTATAGAATGGCTGCAATTACTCTTTGGTTCTTCATCGTTTAATCGTTCAACAACAACATTTCCGAGATATGACTTTGTCAAAATAAAACTTGTTTAATTCCTTCCTCATGACAATATCTTTATGTACCCTCCCAACATTGCCCTACTAATTTATTTTGATCCTGACATCGAGCAGAAAAATACATTTACAAATTTAATTTTCTCTGAAACTCTAGATTAAGATAAAAACTTTCAATAGTAATGTAATGCAAGCCCCTTTAAGCGGTAATAATTAATAATGTATATCAGTCACATCATTAAACAGAAACAAGTAAGAACGTTGCTGTCGGGCAGTATAATAAAAAATCCCAGTATAATAAAAAATACAGCCAGACATTATTTGTGCAATGCAGAATTAATCTCTAATTATTATGACAAATACAATCCGTTTAAATTTTGAAAATAACATTTTTTCGGATATCAGGGAAGAGCAAGCTTTTTTTTCCTACAAATTTTATTTTCAAAAATTCATATATTTTAAATGTAAAATCGATCTAAATGAAAAATCATTATCAAAATGCCATCAAACATGCAAATCGGTTCAGTTTTGACAAAGTTATGGAAGTTTGAAGTATGGGAGCTATGGTTCCGAGAGCTTTACTTGTCAAATTTTTGCCAATTTTGGCATGATTTTTGACAAAAAATTTGACCCCCTCAGAATTGGGTTTAATGTTGATTTTTATACTAATTATGACTAACACAATCGATTAAAAACAGAAATTCGCAATAATATATCTACCTTCCAAATTTGGTAACTCTAGTTTAAAAACTGTGAGAGATATAGGCATATACGATTTTTAAGGGCGGGGCGTTAGGTGGGCATTCTAGTGGGCGTGGCCGGAATGTCAAGGTCGCAATTTTTGGGGGAGGTCTCCAGCTAATTACATACCAAGTTTGATGACTCTGACTTTAAAACTGTACGAGATATAGGTTTGGGCGTGATCGCGAAATTTTTTTACCGATCTTTAAAGGAGGTGACTAGTTATTTACCTTCCAAAATTGGGGACCCTAGCTTTAAAACTGTGCGAAATACATATTTTCACGGTTTGTGGAGCCAGAAGGAGGGGGGTGGGGTCGCGGCCCGAAAATTTTTTTAAAAAATGCGTTCATAGGGACAGACAGACGGACGGACAGCAAGACGGACATTGCACAAAACCAATATACTCTTTCACTTCGTGAACGAGTATAAATATAGCTAAACATTTTGAGGAGATATTTAACAATAATGTTTTTCTATATTCAATACATTATAATTGGTATTTCATAAACATATGCATATATATAAACATACATACATATATGTATATAGCATAAAACATTAAATAAAGTAAGAATTCTCTTAACTGTATTATAATAACTTATTTTCAACTATTTCATTCTGTTTTCTTTTCAGCAAATGGCGACTACATCAATCTGCTCGGCGTTTTATTTTAATCAATAGTACACATAAACCTTAAGTGCTGTATCAATAACGAAAAGAAAAATATATATATCCTTGAAAGTATACATAAAAAAGTGTTTACAAAATGGCGTAAATTATTTCATTAGTTTGAACGAGTGGGAAAAAGGATGCTCGAGACCCGCTCCGGCTATCTCTCCTCCGTTTCGCCTTTTTTGCACAGTTTTAATCAGCAAAAGGCATTCATCTTGTTTGCCAAACTAATTTTTTATCTTGCCAGCCGCAGCTGTAGTGCCAGGATGGCAGCCGCAGGGGAATGGAGGCTGTCCTCTGGCCCCGGCGCGTCTTTCAAGCAGCGGGACAAGGAGTTATATATGTACTTATCTAGTATGTATGATGTGGTGGCACTCGCTGGTCCCCGAAGAAATGCACAGCCACATGTACAAGCCAACCTTAGCAACATAGTAGGGCAAAAGGACCACGAGGAAGCACAATGCTACCAAGTAAATGGCAAAAACTTTTAACGCCCTCGTCGAGTCCTCGGTGGTGGCAGCAGCAGCAGCAGCAGCAGCAGCTGCAGCTTGCTCGCATTCGCATTTATTTAACTAACAGTAAAAAATTACTTTTGCCTGCTACAAAAAAAAAGGCAGCCAGGACGACCGTGTTTCCAAGGGAATTGCACGGCAGCTGGAGCTCCCAGGCAACCGGGACAGCAATGTTGGCAAATGGAAAAAGGACATTCGTTATGCTTAAGCAGAAGAATACGAAACTGTACTTGACAGCAAACGCCGAGGACACAGCTCTTGTTTGCCTCACCCACTGCCAAAGCTCTGCTAAACTAATAGAAAAAGGGAGCAATGGTTTTATATATACATACATATATAGCGTCATATATATAACATATATATGTATATAAAAATAAAAGCAAGAGCACAAAAAGTAATGGCCAACTGCACGAAGCAAACAGCTTCTTGGCCAGCCAAAGGGTTTGTCCTTGTCTGTCCTTGTGTGTGTGTGTGTGTGTGTGTGTGTGTTTGTGTGTTGTTGCCTTCTCGTTGGCTCGTTGCTTGGCTGAGGGGTTGTTTGCTGCTGGGCAAAAGTAAAATGGCGTCGCCTTAATTTATTTTAAGTGGTTGATGGTTTTAACTTGTAGTCAGCAAAAGAAAGAGCCTTTAAAGCCGTACTCTCTGCAGCTTTTAGATGAAACGGGAGCAGCAGAGAAAAAAAGAGAGAGCCCAGAATGGGCCAACTCTTGACCACAGACTCGAAACGTGTAACCAACGTTGTCCCATTATCCTGCCTTGCCTGGCCTTGTCTTTTCTATAAACCATTATGCAAATAGCTTCACTGGTTACCCAAAAGGAAGCAACTCGACCCGAGTACAAGTCAAATTTATAGCCGACTTAACAATTTGCACAACTTGGCAGGAGTCGGACCCGGGCCCAGTCTCGACCAAAACAGACCCAAACAAAATCTCGAAAAATTGCAAAAACGATTAAATATAGGCAAGCAGCAACAACAATGCCTACCAGACATATCCTGGTGCCCACACGGACCTCAAATGAAAGCAAACGAATGCAAATTAAAATCGTCCCCTTAAGTTGCCCGGCTGCTCGATGGCGCCATAAAAGGATGCGCCCGGTCAGCCAGACGATCCAGTCCAGTCCAGTTCAGCTCAGCTCAGAACAAACCCAGCCGCCCATTTCTTGTCCGGCATCGACCGTTTTATGCATAGGGGAGTCATTATATTGAATTGAACGTAAAAGCGCAGATAAAATGTGCAACAAAAGGACCAACTGAACGCAACCGAGCCAAATATGTTGACTCGCAATCTCGTTGGGCCGAAGCAGTTAAGTGTGCCGGAGCCAACAGACGACCCAACAACAGCCGACTGAGCCGGCATCGTCATCGTCGTCGTCGTCGTCGTCATCGTCGTCGTTGTCGTCGTCGTCATCAACCTCGTTGTTAGTCGAAAAGCCAGTAAAGCAATTGAGGCCTCAGACACTTAAAATGTAAGCCAAAGGCCGCCCCTTCTGCCTGTCGGCCTCTATGTGTGCTTAAGCGTGTGTCTGTCTGCCTGTCTGGCCGGTGTTCATAGCTGTCAGCTATAAGACACACAGCTGAGCGCCCAGCGGCACCGATTGAGTTGCCTGCCTTGGCAGACAGCTAGGCCAGACAATAGGCAGGCGACAGAAAGGCTGGATAACTCCATGTCTGTCGGGCAGCTATGCTTGCCAATAGGGAGCCTCAGTAAAAAGATGCCTATGAGAGGTGCAGAAAATTTGTACATAACTTTTTTATGAAGAACAGGGATTATAACCTTTTAATTTTAAACAATTTATATATTTCTTATTATTTATATGTTGAAACATAAAAACTCAATTAATTTATGAAATATTAAAATGTAAGCGGCATTGTTCAAAAGTAATTATAGTAAAACACTCTGAAAAAATATTAGTTAAAAAACTACAAATATTTAATAGTATCTGGCAGCTTTGACAATCTCTTATTAAAATTATTACTGCTGTTTTTATTTATTTTTAATTATGGATATAGGATATACTTGGTATACCTACCGAAAATTAATACAAATTTAATATTCAAATATTACAATTAAAAAAATAAGTAAATAAATGCGTGTGTTTTTTTAACCAATAGTTATTACACCTTACTTATTAAATAAATCACTAATCTTTGAGTGAAAAGCAAATAATAAACAGACTAAAGAAATCGGTACTTAAACTCCCTGTAAATTAGGTAAATTATTGTTTGACGATGGAGTTTTATAACCACACAACTTCCAGAGAATTCAACAGAGAATTCAGCACTAAGATGTCATAAGATTTTATTATTGTTAAGAAATATAGAAGACCTGGTTTTACCAAAAAATACATCATAAAAAATTATAAACTAAATTCTAATAAGGAGTAAACATTTGTATGTCATTTTGTGATATAAAACAAAAAGTTAACAAATCGTCTACAATACAAAATAAAATAAAATATGTAAATTATCCGCTTATCTCTTTAATCTAAATATTAAAACTCTAGAACCTACTTCCAACCTTTAAGCCACCTTAATCCACGACTAAATCAACATTTTAATTATAATACGTACCACCTTTACAAAAAAATGTCATATAGCATCGTATTGGATCACCCTATGTTCTACATATTCATTAATCTGCCTTCCCGTTGCCGCTGCCGTACTTATCTGTCGCCTGATACGTGTATATCGAAGTAACTGCATGCTTCCTCTTGATCTCCATACCCCAGCTTGCCAGTGACTGCTTTTGCCAACCTTTGCTTCATATCCTGCCCGAACAGCCTTTCCTTTCATCTCTCTCATCTTCTTTGCCTGCTCTCCCTCTTTCTCGTCCTGCTTATCTTCATTTAACTTTCTACCACGTTACACTCGTTATCTTTGTGTTGTGTGTGTGTGAGTGTGTTTTTTTTCTTTTCTTTCTGTTTGCATTTTTGAGCAAATCAAGTGAAATTACATTTTTCTATGCCATGCTTTTAATGTTATTTGCATACGTATCCTGCAGGCTGCAATATTTACAAATGTATTTGGTATGGGGTGTCTGCCAAAGCTTTCAGTTAGGAAAGCGGCAGTTAGTCCCCCACTCCTTTCACTCCTCGCCCTGCCCAGCCAAACTAACTACGTTTGCAGAAATTCTTTCATATCCTTTTCGAACGACGCCTCGTTACATGCCCTCAAAGTGCCATTTTGTCACTGCTGCTGTTCCGGCCAGCCCAATAGCCCGCTGGCCACCCCTCCCCTTCTGCTGTTCCCACTTCATTCGCCTGTCATTTGCATTTTCTTCTTCTTCTGCTTCCCCGTTTTCTTCCTTCTTTTTTTTTTGCATTAATATTTGTTTTCGTTTGATAATTTTCCTTTGCTGCCTTTTATACTTTTAAGTGCATAGTACAAACAGCCAGGGTCCTACCTCCACCTACCGACCCCTTCCCCGCAACTGGTTAGATGCTTGTTTTCTCGAGCGTTCACTTGCTGTCTCTTTCGCTCGCTCTCCAACACTTCCTTTGTCGTTTCGTCTTATTGGAATGCAAGAAATAAAAAAGGACGTTGCACGAAAAAAAACCCAAAACGGAAAACAAAATAATACCGTGCTCGCCGCATTTAAATGTGCTCCGCCCCTTTTCTATTTAAAATATGTAAAGCATTTGCTTTGCCTTGCCTTGGCCAACGTCTGCTCTGTTTGCTCCGTTTTTCGCTCTGCTGTTTACTCTTTCTTTTAATTTATTTTATAGCGCTGCCTCCTTGTCCTGCGCGACAGCTGTAGCTTTATCCTGTCGCCATGACTGCGAATACTTCTGCCTGGCTTGAGGTCGTGCACCGCGTCGTCGTCGTGAAGGCTCCTTCAACAGGCGTCCTGCCAATAAGATTGCCGAGCAGCTGCTGCCTGGGATTGGAAATTGCAGATTGGAGGCAACGGCAGCAGGACATGTCGGTTTAATAGCCATGTACGATGGCTTTTAATTGAAAGTTGCCATGCAATTTAGAAAAATGGGAAACGTATTACAAGAAACGAGTAATCAGCGAAGCTAACCGGGTATTGGGGAGTACCAATTGATAAATCAGAAACATGTGGCGCACTAGTTGAGCTCAAAAGGAAGTTTGAATGGGGTGTTGATTTCAAGTGTTAAGGACAATTTAAAAAAAGCAACTAAGCAATAGATTGTTTATGCAATAAGAAGTTTTTTAAAATGCATTAAAAACAGTAATACCTCTATGAACGCTTACTACCTGAACTTCGTTCTAATCGGCGAACTAAGTACATGGAAAAAAACGTAATTGGTACAGAGTACAATATTTTCATCGTTTTTGAGTAAATTGAGTAATTAAAAAAACTTAATTCAATAAATAAGGCTTAGTCTAATTTTTCAGTCATATGAACAATTATCCTTATCTTAAAAGTAATATACTTAATTAAACTAATTTTAAAATATTAAAACTGCTGGCTCTAAGTCAGCACTTCTATTAAAATCGGATGCTACTGACTGCTCAACACTCTTTGCACAGGCCTTTGAATTAGAGAATAGTGTTATAAGACTCTTACAGGCATTGGAAAATAATGTTATTCCAACAGACTGACAAACAGCAAAACCTTGTTCAATACCAATATATTTGTTTATGCTTCGTAAGATCAATTAATTATACACAAATACATACCTAAGAATAATAGAAAGAGAGATGTGTAAAAATAAGATAAATCTAAAATAACGCTAATAAAATTAAAATAATAATAATAACAAATTAATTTTAACTTTATAAGCCTTTGAATTTTAAAATTCTCCACTCCATGTATTTTGCATACATTTTTAAAAATTTGCGCATTTGCTCAATAATTAAGACATACACAAATATATTTGCAGTTATGAAACGAACACAAAAAAAATTGTTGTTACTAATAAAAATAAAATAAGTGTATTTCGTATGATATGATATACCAAATACAATTATCTTAAGCTTGTACACTTATTGAATGAAAGGCATGTACAAATAATTACAGAGCACATTAAACACTTTCATATGAGGATATGTCACAATAGCCAATAATTATGCACGCAAATCACGCAGCTCAAATTAACCCCTTAGCTTGTTGGAGCCCTCAAACCATTCAGCCCTCCTTTTACTGTAAGCCAAATTAAGAGAAAATGTTGCACTGCTTTGCTGATTATCCGCATGCACTGCTTGTTATGGCAATATGTGGCGCCATCTATGGCGTGTTGGCTGCAACAGAACGACAAACTGCTTGTTGCACTGCAAATTATCCGCAGGAGGAGCCACCCCTAAAAGCGCACACAAAACAGCATCCGACAAGGGAAACTGGTTTCCATTTGAGTTTTGGGATTTTTAACCCCTTTGAAAGCAAGATGCGAGGCAGGCCAATGCCTTGACCCAAGACTGGACCCAACGCTGGTGACCAGTTTCCGGCAACGAAAATCATGAGAAAATTATAAAATTGTATGCAGCATCTTCAGTTTATTTTACTTGTTTTTCTGCTCAACTTACACTCGGTTCAAAGGTTAGTGACCAGCAGCAACGGCAGCATCAGCATCACCATCAGCTTTAAGGACCCGTTCCGAGCAATCTCTAACCAGTTGTGAGATGCCAAGCACTGAGCCTGGGAAAGTTGTGAGTTGCCAAGTCTGGACAGGAACAAGTTGTAGACCAATTAAATGGAATTCCAACAAAGAATACTTTCAGTTAAAATTTTTATTGTTTTTTATTGTTTTCTTTACGTTTTTTTTTTTAATAAATGCACGCCTTGCTCTAACACAACACTTGCTATCTCGCTTGCACACGCCACATCTCAAGCGCTCCGTGTCTCTTTTGCTCGTTGAATTTAAATGTGAAAAAGTTTTTGGGCTTGGCAGCAAAGTTCTACAGAAAATATTCTAATGAGCTACATAGTTCCAGCGCAAACTAAATGCAACTGGACCGAGCATTGGACCTGGCCTAGCTTCCTGCCTAGACTGTGTGGGCAGCCTCTGTCAAATCAAATAAATTTTCAAGTGGATTTCGTTTTGCCTTTTGTTCGTTTGATTTAAGAAACTTTCAGCTATGTTGCCACATTTCACACACACACACACACACACACACGCACACACACATACACCATTTTCGAGTTGACTCAAAGACAAGTTGTTGGCAATTAGGCATTAATATTAATATGAGTTCCACGTTGCGGATCACCTACGCTCCTATCAGGTTTCAGGTGGACGCAGCTCGATTCACGTGTCTTGGCCAAACGCGACTAATTAGTTTTGGGAGCCTTTGCCTGGTGGCATTTCCAATGGAGCTCACCACCCACCCAACAGCCTGAGGTTGTCCACTGGTTATCTCCACCATATCAGGTCCAACAGCATCAGTAAAGTTTATTATGCAAAGTACGACGCGTTGCTGGCAAGCAAATGAAGCTCATTCAACGCTAACCGAATGCGGCAAGGATGTGGCCAAGGCTATTGCCTGGATGGCCAATTGCCAGCGAGGAATATTTGATAAGTTGCAGGCCAGTCAACCAACAGCACAGTCCAGCCCGGCCCAGCCCAGTCCAGTCCAGTCCAACCAGGCGAAGGCGAAGTAGCTCTTGAGCATAAAGTATCATATTTAATATTTATGGCGACGCAAATGCGCAAAGTATGGGCCACTCCCACTGCTGCTGCTACTAAATCTGTTTGGAGCTGGGCACACGACGACCACTAATATTGAACTATATCCCAGCCAAGCCAATAAATCGAGCTGGCACAACCTGTGAACGTTGCCAAGGCTAAAAAGCCTGGCAGCAACTGCTACTCGTTGTTGTTGTTGCTGGTGTTGTTGTTGTTTGTTTGTTGGTAATTATAATTCGCCAAACTCGTGCGCAAAATAAATTAAGAAAAATACAAAGTTTTGGTAACTGGGCAGCCATGCTCCACTTTATATACTTTGCCTTCGCCCAAGTACTGGTAACACCATCAGCAACAACAACAACAACAATAACAAATGCCTGGCAATTGCATTTTAGCCTGCATGCAAATAAAATTGCAACGACGCCGACGTCGAGCAAAACTTTTATTGAACTTGGGAGTTCAACATTTTTCAGCTTGTGTAATCAACCTCCCGCCCAACCACTCTAGGCACCCTCCTTCCTCCTGCCCTGGCAGACGCTCCAAATGTTGCCAAGGCACAACATTTTTCCATGCTGCTAAAAGTTAACTATGAAAACCAAAGGAAGTTAACTGCTGAAATTAGTAAAAGTGCAGAAAAGTTGATGAATTTGCAAAGAAGCAGGTAGCGGACTGTCCTTGGCCACAGGCAGGCGCTACAAATTTATATATAAATATATATACGTAATATAAAGCTGTACTTAACTGAATGGTAATGCATCAAATTTATTACAAAAAAAATATATATTTATATCCTTTTTAAAATTATATTATATTATTTTTTTAGATTAATTGAATATAGGCTAAATGCATACGAGAAAATGTAATAATTTCAATTATTAATTTAAATAAAAAAAACGTAATAATAAATAATAATAATAATGCGCCTAATTCAAAATTCAAAGAAACATAAACATTCTTCAGTCTGCCCCCCTGTGGAAATTGCAAGGTTGAATAACTTCGGTGTTTACTGCAATTCTTTAATGAAATGTTGAGAACTTAAATATGGCATTGAATAAAAAAAAACGAAATTTATGGTCCAATTTTAATATAAGTACGATTAACAAATACTTTGTTTTTATTTCATTTAATTTTTCTTATAGTTTGTTTTCTCCTTAAACAAAAATTCTGTTTAGATTCTTAAGGATGGCGACGCGATCCTTTTGGGCAGCCCAAAAATGCTTACCTGATTTAAAACTATGGTAACTATATATGAGAAAGAACTTCTTTGCATTTGAAACGCTCCTGTTTAGCGCCTGGCCACAAAATGCCACCCGCTGCTTGCAGGCAACCCATTGACATTTTGCCAAACTTGATGTTGATGTTGAAATTTTTCATCAAGTTGCATAAAAATAACACTGAAAAACAAAAAAATTTTTTGCACAGCATAACAAAAACAACAAGCGAAAATAGTGATGAAAACAAACTGTGAGGAAAACTCATCTAAAATGCATAAAATTTGAGTTGATGAACGGTCGGGCAGAGAAGCGGGCCAAGAGAAGACAACTGAGCGGGTGTAGCAATCAACTGCAAGCTGCCGTCAAAGGAGGAGAGGGCACAAAAGAGGATGGCAAAGGAGCACCAGCAGGAGAAGCAGCAGCAGAAGTAGTCACATCAAATGACCCAAAGCTGGCACAGGCGGCAAAGTTATGAGTGGTGCATTCCAAGCAACTTATTGGCTAATGCAAGGCTGCCAATTGAGACGGGCGAGGTAAATTTCAGAAATCAATTTTGAATAGCCAGCAGACAAAAGCTGAACCGAAAAGAGCGCACAAGACACAGAGACAATCCGAAATGCGAGAAAGCCAGACAATCGAATGGAAGCAGCATGGCAGAAACATGGCAGAATGGCAGCACAACAAGCAGCATTTAGAGAATGCGATTGGGATGAGACGAAGCCTTGGCATTATAAATAAATGAAAGCAGTTGAAATAAATGCAAAGGACTTGGCAGCCAAACAGCCAGTTAGCCAGAGGCAGGCTGGCGAAGGACATGTGTTTAAACAATACGATAAAACACGAAAAGAAACAAGATATTAAGAGCAAGAAATGGCTGCGAATGTCTGAGCAGGCAGGCAGGCAGGCAGGCAGGCAGGAACACACGCTTACCGTACAATATACGCTGGCAAGGATCAAGCGTGCGAAGGACAACATTTGAGCACTGCTAGAAGGAGTGATGCTGTCTAGCCATAAGCAAATATATATGTGTGTACATATATCCACACACTCTCGCACACAGCAACACATTCATGTATTGCCAAATTTCTTGTTTTATTTCAGCATTTTATTGTCGGCAAATTCCTTCCCAGCCTCCACTCTCCAGGCTCGACTCCTTGCAGAAGATGCGCTAAAGTGACCGTTGCCGAGGGCAATGACAACGTCGACCAAGACGCAGACGGAGCCACAACCGGAGCTCGCCTCAGACAGCAGCAGAGCAGAGCAGAGCACAAAGCAGAGCTGCGCGTCACCAGCAACGTCATGTTGCCAAATTAAAGTTTTCAATTAAAATTTTGCCATTGTTGTCGTTGGGCTTTCCGTTGTCATAGGATAGGGCCGGAGAGCGGCGTGAGAAATAGGAGAAATGTGTTGTCCTAAAGGTATTAATACTTAAAAGTGTACAAAATAAAGGAAAGAAATTCTGAGAAAAGCTTGATATAGCAGAGGCTTCTAGTTCCATCAGAAAATAAACAAACATATTATAGGAAGGATATATATCCTTCCTATATAAGTATTTTCGTTTTTACTATATATTTAAATTATAATTAATAGCAATAAGCAATAAATATTAATATAAGTTTAAGTAAAAAACTTGCAGAACACATTTATAAATATTTGTATATGTCTAACTTGTAATGTACATAGATGGCACTGAAATTCACAGTCTTAAATTTTTCTTTTCAAACTTTATAGAAATTACAAAACAACATTTATTAATTTTATATTAAAACTAAAAATAATAAAATATGTATAAAATATTTATATGAATATAATAAAATAACTATATTGAATTGCTGCAAATTCAACTTATTAAGAAAAACTTTGGCCAAACTGAAAAAGGATTAGCTTTTTAAGTGGTTGAGTTATTTATGTAACCGAACAACGATTATTAGGATATTAATTACAGGTTAGTCAATAGAATAGAATAATCATAAGATTTAAAAATATTACATTAAAAAACTGCCTTGTTATAATTATCTCAAAAGATTGCTTGTTAATAAAAAATATAGAAAAAAACAGAAGCAAATTTTTCCTGAATTTTTTGTATGCTAAAGAATCTTGTTTGTTCTTGTCACAAGACAAAATATTAAATTGGTGCTAAATAATAAAACCACTTAACATAAAAATGTACAAATTAAACTATTCTCTTTAATCAGTGAAATAATTTAAATGAAACTAATAACAAAGCTCAATTTACATCAGTTTCCTTATTGTAAAATATTCGATATTTTTGCAATTTTTAGTCCCCCAATACCCAACCCTCGTCATGCTGGCTGAACAGAAACTACTCAAGCAGCAGCCCCATTCGGCAGGCATGGATAAATTCCGAAAAGTTCAGCTCAACCCCCGGAACTACGCTTAGAAATATCAAATTGGGGGTGGATTTAAAGCAATCAGAAGGGGACACTACGCAAGGGTTTTGAGAAGTTGGGTGCGAAATCTATGCAGGCGATAAGTTTTTATGTCTTGAGCTGATAGCATGGAAAAGTTTTTTATAAAACTATACACACGCACACACACACAAACACAATCTCAAACAGCAACAGCTCTCCCACACACCCTCCGAATAGGGTCAATTTTGCTGGGGGTTGATTGCCACAAGAAGTGAACGGGAATATGGCCGCACGACTTTGATGCGGGTGTGTGAGTGAATTTTAATGAAAGAGTAAGTGTGTGCTCTTAACATATACATATATACACACAAACGCGGAGCATTGTGCAGCTTCTGAGTTGCCTTGAAGAAACATGCCCCGAGTACCCAAAAGACAAGCACAAACACTGTCAGAGACTTTTGGCTCAAGGGTTGTGGGTGATGGGTTTGGTCTGCATAAAAGATAATGATGTTGCCTTAAACTTTTGGGAATAAATAATAGTTGTAGTTTTTTTCAACCATAGCAATTCTCATTCCCATTTGATCACTCGCTCTCTCTCTCTCTCTCCCTCTCGCTCTGTGCTTGTCTCTTGTCTGTTTCAGTTGCTGTCTGCCTGTAAGCTAAGGTTATTATCTTTCAAGTTTGCTGGCCGCTTTTAGTATCTTTTACTGTTGTTGTTTTTTCTGTTGTTGTTGTCTCTGCCATGTTGCTCTTTACACGCAACCAGGCACAACAACATGGCCGAGCCGTAAAGGGACCCAAGGCCTTAAGCTTATAATTAATTGCATGTTTGGTCGAGACGAAATAATCCTTTGTACAAAAATAACACCCAGTCCAGCCCCCCTTCCATGGGCTGACCAACACATCTTATGTGTGTGTGTGTGTGTGTGTGTGTGTATGTGTGTGGGTGCGTGCGTGTGTATATCCACGTTTGAGAGGCCCCTTTGACCATAGTTTTAGCAGCTCCCAAAGTTTGTAACATGCCTTTTGGGAAATTTACAGGCAAATGAATGTTATCATAACTCAGTCACTTCCCCGCCCCTCTTAAGCCTACACACCCCCCAGTTTGGTCATGTGTAAAGTCTAACTAACATTTATATATCAAATTTACCTTTCAGTAGACATCAGTCGCTGGACTGCGATAGCAGCCATTTGAAATTTGAAATGTTATTAAAATTGATGAATGTGCCGCTAATTAATGAAACGCCGCCTGTTTAGTATAATAACAAGAACAACAACAATTACAACAACAACTGACCCATCAAACCCGACCTGGCTAATGTAACTTTTGTCCCACTAATTCGCATTGATTCATGTGCTGCCCCAACGCGCCACGTTTCGTATTATGAATATTAATGATGTTCCATTGTGCAGCTTCTATCATTAATAAGCGGCAAACTGAGCTTAAATTTTGCAAAAATAAAGTATAAAAAATTATTCAAAACTGTGGCTTCAAATTTAACTCATCCCCTAGATCATCAATACAGTACAAAGATATTTCTAGTCCCAACATTTATTTTATCTCATATTCCCAATACACTTTTTTTGTATTTTTTGTATCTTTTAAACGTATATAATATAATAATAATATTACATTATTAATATATAACTGGACAAAAGAAGCCTTTTAATTTTCAAAATACCGATAATTCTTATGTATCGGGAACATTTTTAACCATATAAAAAATTCTCAGACTCGACTCGACTCGACGAATAAAGAATAAACATAAAATTATTAAATGCATAAGATTTTCATATCTTCATATCAATTTTAATGCTAATCCATTTATATAGTCTTCTAATATCAAAGTGCTCTTAAAAAAGTAAAACAGAAGAAAAAAACCGTAATCAAATTCCCAAAGTATTTTTTTGTATCTAGCATCTTTTACAGGCAGTCAACCCTTTTACGGGCTGAACATCTTCGCCGCTGGCCACTGTCCGGTCAGGGGTCAGTTTTGCAAGGATTTTCTCACACATTTTTGAGCAGTTTTTTAACTCTTTTAAAGAACTGGACAAGCGGGTTGTGGCAACAAGCTGGACCACAACCCAATGATGATGCCTTTTGGGATGCTGTGGGAAAAGACGTCGCCCAGTTGTGGAATGGTTTTCGTGTGAGAAAGTGCACATCTAGTGGAAGCAAAAAAGTAAGCCACAGTCAAATTCTAAATACTAACATTAATCAGGGCGCCAAGTCAAGTCATAAATAACGGGAGCAAACTCAAGCAATCCTGTGTAAGACCTTATCTTCTGGTAAAAGCTATGGGCAACGAAATAAATTGCCAAAAATTTTGCCAGGCGCATAAAGAAGCAGGTCCGCAAACTTTTCTAACAAAAAGAGCCAAATTTGGTCAGCAACAATTTGAGTGCATCTTGCCCCTGCACACTCCTTCTCCCATCTCATGCTATTGCAGAAGAACTATTCAAACTTTTGGTCATGGCATAATACCTCGAACAATCCAATGCCCAGACAAGGACGAGGACCCAGCACGTACAAAATTTAATGTCCCGCAGTGGTACTTGAGAAAAAGTAGTTGGCAGTTGGGAATGGATGGCAGCAGGGGTTTGGGTTTGGAGGGCTGCTGCTAAGAACTTTTACTTTGCAGCTGGAAAGTAACCGGACCCCAGTCTCAAAAATGGCAGCCAACCGAACAAACTTTTAGCAAAGCAAAAAGTTCGGGCTACAAAAAGAAATATACCCACAAATATGTATAAGTTTACTGAGTATATAATGAAATAAAACAAGAAAAAAGTATTTCTTCATCACTACGAAGCTAACATGCTCTGCAGCAATAAGAAACAGTGATTATAAATTTATTTTCGAATATTTTTTTGGACAATGGCTTTAAATGATAGGATTACCTGCACCTAATAATATAGGTAATTGAAAGTGAGCAAATATCATAAGTCTTAGCAAAAGCGTTAAAATCTTTAAAATACCTAAATTATGAAAACAAGGCACTCATTATCATTATTTTTAAAGAATTCTTAGAACAATATCTGTATTTTTTACATCCTTGTAATAACATTCACATTTATTGGTGAAAATTACAAGTATCCGACTGTTATTAAAGCAACGACACCTTAGCCTATGACTTTATGGAATCCCTATTTTCATGCCACTTTGAGAATATTCAATAGTCCATAGTTATTTATACGAATGTTTTGTAGAAAATATTTCAATATTTGGTTTGATATATTCAGATATTACACAAACATAAGGATTTCCATTCCCAAACTTATCAAAATATGATAGAAGTAACATTTTGAAGATAAAATTTGGATATAAGACATTGATATCTGATAATATATAATTATATGATTCGTAAGAAAAACTTGAATATGTACAACGCAATGATTTAAAGATAAATAAATGTATTAAATGTTTTTGAATTAAAACACCTAATCCTCATTTTACACGATTCCCACAAATTCGTGTAAAAAAGATATTAACTAAATAGAAAAATAGACGGTGCGTTTTTAGACCTAAAATACAGCTTAAAATAGAATTTAGGTATTAAGAGTTACTTTAGAATTTATAAAAACATAATTGTGACAAAAAATACGTAATATCATAAATTTATAAATAATGAAAAAAGTAAAACTAATATAAACATCAAAAGTGTCACACATACATTTAAGTGAAATTGCAGTCTCGCTGCTATCTTTAAAATTTCTTTATTATTATATATATTTCCTATTGTTCATAATTCAGTATAATGTATAATGTGAAAACGGACTTATTGAATATTAAAAATCGTTTTAAAAAGAAAGCAGTTTTAACTTTGTAACACAAAATTGGAAAATTTGAGTTGCATATCTGATGACTATATAAAATTACACCCTGCAGAGTATTAAAGCCAAGTGTATTTGAAAATTGTTAGCTTGGCACCCATTCGAGCCGCCCATTGCACAAGTCTGGGGGATGGGGCAAGGGCAAGAAAACTTTCTCGTGCTGGGACAAACAGGCGATGGTTAGAAAACGGAGTCAAAATTTAATAGAAAATGTTCTTGTCGGAATTTTCATTTATAAATTTGCAGCACTGCCAGGGACGCAGCGAGGACACGGAGAGCTGTACAACGAGGCACCATTCAACTATTTGCAGCAGTGGCAGCAAATTCCAAGAAGTTTTACCCGAGTATGTGCTGGAGATGGAGTGAAAGGGTAGACGGGGGCTGTACATGGCTTGTACATGGCTTCTAACTGCTATTCATGTACATGTCGTTTTTGTGCCTTTTGCTTATGATTTATAGCAGTCGAGCAGCGTTCCGAGAAGATCTCAGATCTCTCGTCGTCGCCATTTAAGTGGAAAACTATACGTAAAGAGTAGCTAGGGCTTAATGTCTGCATAACAGCAAAACACACACACACACACACAAACACATATATTTGCATAATGTTTAGGTATTGGTACATACATTTCATGGCTGAATGCTTTTAATGTTTTACTTTTGATGTTGACCACACGCATAATAGATTGATAAATAGAGATGGGGCTATACTACATAGGGTTTCTTGTGTTATTGACATGCCATTTACAACACATTACACATTAGACGCAGACTGGACCAGGCCGAAATCGAGCCAAGGCAAAAACTATAAATACATTTCAGTTTTTGCCTCCAGCTTAAGGCAGACTTATGAAAACTTTTTGCAATTCGAGACCCCGGCAAAATCCCTTATCAAAGTCAACTTAATTAATGAACGCACTCAACGGCGCTGCCAGCGAACAGGGTTCAGAAAAATCAATATTCAAATGCCTGAAAGCACACACCGCTCCCGCCAACTCATTTTCTCCAGCCATGACGACATCAATTAGAGCACATCATCTTGAACGCCTCCAAAACTGCTAAAAAGTAGGTACAGTACCCACACATGTGCACACTGAACCCCTTGTGGCCATAAGAAAAGGCGTGGTTGTGAGTTCGAATACACACACAAACACACACAGGGAACGGGTTTTCGTTTTGGTTGCGAAAACTCACCCCCGAAATATGTGAAGACGACGCTGTTACGACCGCTTACCCGTATACCCGTATACCCGCCTGTTTCTAATAAGAAACTGACGCCATTTTGAATTTTAGAGCAACCCCTGCCCAGAAGCGGAAGGAGTAGCATCCAGGGCAAGCATGTTTCTTATTTATGACATTTTTATGCTAATGGAATTTGTGTCTGTCTCTGTGTGGGTAGCTGTGTGTGTGTGTGCGCGCGCGTCCTGGGGGATTTAGGCATAAAGACGACGCATCTGATAAGAAAATACTGCGGGTCCTTCATTTAGTCCATGCCAAATACAAAATATTTACATACATATTTGCGTCTAACTGTTACAGATGGCGGAAGGCATTGACACATTTTAATGGCTGTCGAAATAAATATGTCCCAAAAGAAATACAAATGGATGTAATAAAAGAATAAAAAACAATGTACTACTATCAATTATATAATTATTAACATGCACAGTAATCCTTTTTAGAATAAATATAATACTAAAAAAATTTACTTTTTATATATAAAATAAAAAATGACAAGAATAAATTCTTAATAAATATAGTACAACAAATGTATTATTTAATTAATAAATTAATTTCTTTAACAACGTATGAAAAGTTCTTACTTCAACATATTAAACTCTAAATGGGAACAAATAATGAAAAATATAATTCTCACTCAGCATTAAAATTCTCGATTTTATTTGCTATATAAATTAACATTCTGAAAGTTATAGCTTTTAAGCGAACACTACAACTTATATATATAATAATTCTTTAATATATAATTTTTTACTTCGTGTCTCTTAAAAATTAAATTGAGTTATTTATTGTCCTTAGATATTCCAAGCTTCGACTTGACCTTTTAGGATAAGTAAGGAATCAAAATGTAGCACAACGAACCTTTTGCTTATCCCCAACTCGGTACTTAAAAAGCATCCTTGTCCCCAGTTTGTCTCTTTATGGGGCTGCTCTCGCCTGATGCAAAGTAGCGCAAAAACCCGATAAACTCTTTTAATGCGTTTGTGAAACATAAAAGAATCCTTGTGTTTGACATAATTATGAAAGGAAACAAATGTGCCACGCACACAGGGATACACAACAGGACTTTCATAGCACACGCGCACAGCTTGAAACAAAAGGACTTTTCTTTTTATAATGATAAAAAATATACAAATGTGTGACATATAATGCTAAATGTAGCAGCAGCACGCACCGTTTTGCTAAAGGACGAAAAAAGGACACAGAGATCCACACACACGCACACACACAGACAGAAGTACAAAGTCAGTATACAGCGCAGATTTCTTATAAGCCAAAGCTGCAGGCAATTGCCGGTTTGGACTCTGTTGCAGCTTCTGGCAGATTTGTTAGAGGAGCCACCAGGACGCGCCTGGACCTCAAACGACAAACGCCCCCAGTTAAAGGCAGACCGTTAACTCGCTACCGTCCATCTTTCTTCCATTTTCTATAGACAGTCCGGAACCCAATCCAAATGTCGTCTGCTCGTAAATCAACAACAAAAATTTCCAATTAATTTGCACATCACAAAACTTGCACGTAAATAAAACAGGAGCCAGACCTGTCCCCCTCCCATTCCCCTTTCCATTCCCAAAAAATTCACCCCACAGAAATGTCAAATAAATTGCCAAGTTAAGCATCAATAATGGCATAAAAATTGATTACATTTGCGACGAGACACGAGGTGGGGCCAGGGACTTATAGTTGTAAATAGTTAAGGACTTGGCACAGCCCATACTTCTGGTTAACTATGCAGGAAATGTATGCCGGGATATACACGCGCTGTGCCCATTCGAATGACAGCGCCCAAAACAGGAGTCGGCTTGGTCGAGGACCATAAACGGAAAACCCTTAACCTAGCAACCCAACTCGGGCACATTTTCTTGCATATCCTTGAGGCTCTTTTATACGAGTGTGCGCCCAAAAAGTACATATATGTATGTATATAGGTATATATTCCAATGGGGCTTATTTTGTGTGGGTTAACTTAAACTACACATGTAGCAGGATGTGCCTCAAAATAGTTTCTGTACACACACACCCACACACACACAGAAACTAATACCAACACATTATTTAAACTTGCACTGATGAGGGTAAAAAAGATGTTTCCTTTTGCTTCTGCTCTTGTTGTTGTTGTTGTTGTTATTTTTGCTTTTGTTATTGTGGTTTCTGCTGGGGCATCTTGTTGTCCTGTTTTGATCTGTGCCAGTGTCTGTGCCAACTAATAAATATGACCGAAATGAAACTGCCCAAAAATTTCCACACAATCACACATTGTGCACACCCGCCACCCACCCACCCACACACACACTCATGCACATACACACGCCCATTTGGTCTCACATATTAGCCGTATAGTTTTGTCAGTTGGCTTCCAAGTTGACTGCAAAATCCGCAAAAGAACGCTACACATTTGTATGAAGAGATACGTATATGTGTGTGTGTGTGTGTGTGTGTTTGTGTGTGGGCGCACGCTCACATTGCCAACTTTCTCTTCATAAGTGGTTGCCTCCATGTGTAAGTGTGTGTATGTGTGCTGAAAAATGAACCCATCATAGCCGAAAAACTACAGCAGGAAATTCGGTTAGCAAGTGTTGGCTCCCAATTCTACATACTATATGAGTATATTGTAGTATGTGTGTGCGCCTGTGTGTCTAAGTGTGTGCAATGTGTCCTTGCCCTTATACCCTTCCACAAGATATGACAATTTAATTGTAAGGTTTAACAATGGTAAAAAAAACTAGATTGAAAACCTATCAGTTGTTACATTACCTTATTTTAAATGCATAAATTATTAAATTATTAAATTGTCTCTTTAATTGCTCTTATTTCTTTAAAAGAAAAATAATTATAATAATTTTCTTCCTTGTACTAATCTTTATTATACATTTTATACTTCATACTGCGAAGTGCATTACTTTTGTGAAGAATTTAACTCATTATAGTATTTTGTTTAATTTGGGTGCTCTTTTAGATTTCTAAATATAATATTAATATTTTATTGTAGCATTAAATTAATTTTTTAAGCAAAACAAATTTGTGAAACTATTGCTGATTTTATAAATTATTAATAATTATTAATTAACCTACAAGCTTTAAGGTTCAAGTACATACGATTGATATTCGAGTGTATCGATGCGTCGGTGATTTCAAAGAAATTTTTCTTTCTTATATTTTTATTGTGTGTGCGTCTTTTTTTTTCTTTAAGTCAAATTATGGTAACATAAATGTGGGCAGCAGCAGCCACATTAGCATCAGAAACACCAACACCAACACCAGGCAGCAACAACATTCACATCGAGCAGAAGGGCAACAAAAATTGCCTGGCCAACCAAAAATGAGGGTCGGTAGGGCTTGAATGAGAGATAGAAACTTGTTTGAGTATCTGTAGGCGCATTTTTAGTCCCGGACTTGCCTCCCCAATACATATAGCTCGGAAAAAGCCTTTTGTTGAAATTTTATTTAGTGTGTGTATCTTTTGCTGACTTTTACACAAAACATACATGCTCACCCACGCAAATACACACACACACACGGCCGCACACATCTGGATACATTGGTACGCACAATCCGATTCCTTGAAAAGCGGCTCTCTTTTGTGTAGGCACTTTCTGTGTGTTTGTGGGTGTGTGTGTGCGTGTGTCTGCACTGGTGGGTGGAGTGTTAGGGCCTGGCAATGGCCGCCACAGCCATTGCTTGTTGTCCTCCTTGTCCTTGTTGTACTTACCCTTGCCAAATGCCCTCAATCCAAAGCTATTTTCTCTCTGTCTGTTTTCACTTGTATTTTATATGAAAACTTTGCAACACACAAATTTGCATATGTAGAAGTCGATATATATATATGTGTGTATATATATCTATATAGATGTGTTTGTGCGCGTGTAAAGTAAATGTATGCAAATTTCAAGTGTTTCCTCTTTGTTATGAACCCAACTTCAATGTAAAATTAACAGAAATATGTAAATTCTCTTTTCGTTAAGGCCGCCGACACGAAGTTCACATTTGAATCCAAAATTATGACAAGGCTGCCAAAGAGCCTAACAAAATGCTTCAACTCTTCGGGAGCAACTCACATTTTGTACACAACTGTACAGAAATTTTCACAATCCAAATTGTTAGACCATAAATGACTTGGTCAGAAATTGTGCATCCTCTTCTCCAACCACATATCTGTACTACCCATCTAAACGTAGGCCGTTCTCCTAGAGAGGCACCCATGGGGCAGGCATTTAAGTGGTCATCCCGTCTGAAGTTTGCAGCCATTTGGAATTTATGAAAATTGCACCCGTGAGCTAAGTGAGAGGATTGCAACTAAATGGATTGCCAGACAAAAACATCTTCAAATAACTAAGCAAAAGATTTAATTCAGCTAGGATATTAACATATATAACTAGTAGATGAAGGTTTAGTATATTGCGGTGTAAATACGATCTTATATATACATAAGAACATATATATATATACATAAGAATATACGAGAAACATTAAGTTTTTTACATACCTGTAGAAACTTGATTTTATGTTTAAAAGCTTGAACTTGAAATAAGAGTATAATGTTCTTCATCTTAGTATAACGCTTATTAGATTGAATACTGTATTCGATTTTCTATATTATTACTAATGTTCGTAAAACAAAAATATTGTTCTCAAGTTGAAAATTTTCGTTTACTTTATTTGAGAACAAAATTCGTGTTGCTGTCTCTATTACCAACAATTCTTGAGATATTTTAATAATAAGGTATAGGCCTAGAAAAAAATATTATTAATGTAACAACTGTACTTTAAACATTCAAATATAACAAAAATATAAATAAACAAAAAAAACGAGGAATATTATTTTAAAACAAACCAAATTTCGCCATGTTCTACAACATTCATAGCTAAACCGATTTGACCACTGATATATATATATATATATATATATATATATATGTACATATCAACTTTATTTTTTTATTACGATAAAAATTTAAATCTTTATAAAGTTTAACTGTATATAGAAGCAAAAAAGCATTTAAGATAAACACTGAAATGTATATTATATAATATGACTTTGTTTCAAATATTCAAATTTGTATATTTGAAAAGTTGATTTGATTTTAATTACATTTTGAGAGTTATTTTAGAACTTAAATTAAATTTTCCACTTTAAATTTTCTTCTCTTAAATTTTCCACTTTAAATTTCCAACATTTCCAACCAAATAGATATTTTCAGTTATATCCATATTTTTATGTACACATAACACACAATTTCCCTGTATATTGATCAACTATTTTCTGTTGCTATCTGGCCACACTTTAACCATGGAAGTATTCACAATAGACAGCCTTCCTCTCGGTCCGCTTAGGGTTTGCTCAAGTGTCCGATTTCGGAATGGGCCGCACAAATAGGAACGCGGATGCAAATGTCGTGACCCCACCTCTAACCCGTTGCCCAACCCGGGCCAAGCAGGGGTTAACGGCAACTTTAAATACTAATAAAACTGCGTGGCAACAAACAAAAAAATAAAATAGCTTCCAAGCCAACCCCTAACTTGTTGATTTGAATTGGGAAGCGAGGCTAACAAAATGAAAACTCGATATGAAACTAGCGAAAGAAACAGGCGGGAGAAAAAAAAATAAGTCAGTGACCGGGCAAATGACCGTTTGGCGACCAAGAAAAGGTTGCATGACCCATAAGTAAGATAAAGTATCTTTCTGGGAGAGCACTGGGGATTGTACATGTATTGAGGCTTAAGTTGGATGCCCCGCGTTCGACCTGTGCTGCCCATAAATTCAGCGGCGACAAATTAATGCACACAATTTTCAAAACTTGTTTCCATCTGATCTGATTCCGATGCTTATCTCGCTGGTCGGGCAAAACTTGTCTGAAAGAAATTAGAAAAAAAAAAATCAGTCAAAAATTTGAGTTTTTCCCATCAAAATAGCCAGACAATCGCAGTTCAAATGTTCAAGGATATTCAAGGATGTTGAACGCAGTACAGTGGACAAACTGGTTTACATGGTCCAGCAAGCGTTGCAGCTTTCGTCGCCAGGTGTGCTACGATCCCGATCCTGATGATGCTGTATGCTGCCCAGACCCACCACCATGAATAGAAAACGCACTTTTTACCAAACATCCGAGCAACGGTTTTTCTATAATAAACTAGCCTAACGGGTTTCATTGAACGCATTGTTGCCCAGGCAAGCCTATTGTCCACATCCGGCCAGACAATGCACAAAGCTTTGCAGCCTCCCGATGCTGATCCTCATCCCCGGTGTCGCGAGCGTATCTGCCCGGGTATATAAGCCACGGCTGCTGCGGAGAATCAATCAGTTTCATTTCAATCTTCAAACGCTGAGGATCAACAGCAGTCAGGAGCAGCAGCGGCACAAGGAACAATCCAGGACTTTGTGGATCAGCAACAGATCCTCCATCCTGCAGCGCAATGCTCAGGCATCGCTTGGGAGGCTGTTGCACGCGGCATTACTAAAATCTTTCAAGTTTACTTTCAACCGTTCTGAACACCACGAATCCAAAATAAACCAAATCTCAACAAATCCAACAAAGTTTATGAAAAAAGCAAACAACAACAAAAATTACAAAAACATAAAATACAACACCTAAAGTCAGATTAATTCTTATACACAAACTAAAAACATAACTTTAAAAACGAAAATACAACACGAACAATTTTAAAAAATTGCCATAAAGAAACAAAACAATTTTTATAACATATTTTTACGGCATGGTTTAACAAAATTCAAAAAAAATTAATACTTTAAAATTCAAAGCACAAACAACGAGATCCCGAAACAAATCAAACAAAACTTATTTTAACAAAACAGAAAAATCAAAAAATTGTATATTTTAAACAATCTATGAAAAAGTGCACACAACTCGATTACAATTGGAAAGTTTTCAAAGCAAAAAACCGAACAAGGACGAAAAAGGAAATACTGCAAAGATAATAATATTATTTTTTATATTTTACAGGTAAATCATTAATATATATTTATATATATATAACTTTTTTTTATTTGTGAAAATAGTGAAAGAATTTTTTTAATTGAATATTATATGGGTTGTATTTTCTTTTGACAGGACCCCACAGTTGAGCAGACGTCTAGCTGAACTCAAGCTTAACTAGCATGGATCAAACAGCAAAATTCAACAGCAAAATCAACAAAAACAAATTCCAAACAATACCGAGTATATTGTTATGAAACTCAAACAAATTCTAAAATGTTTATTGCTCATATTTCTCTACTGCATTGACAATCGACACAGCAAATTAACAAAGAAAACGTCACAAAGCAAAGCACAAAAACAAGAACAAGAACAACAACCAAATTCGAAACGCCTTAAGAAACTGCAATGCGGCTGCCCGCAGCCCCGCCCAGTAGCATTGTGCCCCAAACAGCAGACCAGGCCAACAAATCGCACAGAACTCAGGCAAAAACTACAAGGAAGGAAACCAAAATTCAAGTTAGCAACAACAAAAACAACATTCGTAAATAACGGCACAAATGCAGCGAAGGCGCCGGCAACGCTGATGATGATGAAGACGATGACAAGGACGAAGATCGAGCATTTGACGGCGAAAGGAGCAGCCAGCAGAAGCCAACGTCGCCAAATATCTAACACAACAGCTAAACGAGGACACAGACGCTCCGCCGCAGATATTTGGCTGAGTATCTAAGCAGGGGCGGCTGCCCCACAAAGCAGCAGCAGCAACAACCCCTCGACAGGAAGCGCTTTGATTTAAACTTACGCACACATACACACACACACCACCCTACCAGCCAAGCTAAGTTTCTGCGGCGAATTCAATACAAGCAACAACACACATACAGCCTCAGCCAGCAAGAGCGCAGCCAGAGAAATACAGAGAGCGAGCAAGAGAGAGAGGGAGAGCAAGAGAACAAGAGAGCGAGGTAGAGAGGAGAGCGCAGCACGAGAGCACCTTTGGCAACCAAAAAGCGCGCAACGAAAACAAATTTCGCAAGTATGTTTTGACCTTTTGTTTAGCCTAACGTTTTTCAGTTGCACTTTTTAAACCTTTCGATTTCCAAGCACGCTCCTAAGGGCATCAAAAAACAAACCAAAAATGTCCGAAAAATACACTAGAAAAACAGCAAAAAGGTGAGCTTGTTCTGCGCACAAAAACAACGTAAAACCCAAAAATACCTAAAAAAAAAAAAAACCAAAAAACAAAAAGAATTTAAGAAAATTATTTAAAAATAGATATATATATAAGAGCAGCGATTTTCCATCAACAGCCAAATACGAAAATTTCAAATTTCAAAATCCATACGAAATCTTAAAATACTATAGTACTGCGAACAAAAACGTAAAAGACTCTTCTTCTACGGCATCGCAGAAGCCTTCATTTCCAACCCGTAACGGGCCCCTGTTAAAACAAAAATTCCACACACACAATGCAATAGTTTTTCATTTTGTGTATCAAAACGCAAATCGAATAATGACCAAATTTCAAATTCGCGTTTCGTCTTTATGAATCTTTAGTTTTCACAAGCATTTTCAACAAAACCTACAAGAAAAGCAAGTTTCGCATATTAAGAGCTTCAGGCATAAACCAACCACCAATTTGGCACACAACTTACACACACACACCACACATACTTTAGAACCAAACACACACACACAGGGGCACACGCTCACACATCAATACAGAAACATACACACACACATACAAACCCACACCACTTTGGTAATAAAATGGCTGCAAAGGAAGCTGCTTCTACGATACCCAAGAAGAAAAGAAATAGCCCGACCCCAAAACACATTTCGATAGCGAATTAGCTTTACAGCGATTTTTATCACAAACCCAAATTTAACTTTAGGCATTTTTGACGCTTTCAATATTTTTTTCACATTTTCATTTAATTGGAAAAGGCAAAGGCGTTGCAGCAATTTATAAATCGAAATTTTTGAAAATGAAAAAAAAATATTTAATGCGCAAAAATGCTCAAATAAATTTGAAAACAAAAGTGTATATACTCGTAGGTAGCAGAAAATCGTTGCCAATATCAGCAAACAGTCTAACAAAAAAAGGGTCCTCTACTGGTCGTTGGTAACAAAAAGAACATAAAAACCCCTTTAAACCGAATTTAACCTATTATTTAGAAACATTCTTTTTTTTATAAGACTATGGGTTATGTGGCAAATACTTACGAAATTCAAAATCAAAACTCAATACTCCACATTATTTTTAATAATTTCATACGTAAATTTTTCACAAAATTATACTACTCTCTCAAAACAAATAATCTAACTAAGAACATAAAATAAAGTAATTATTTGCGCCAAAAATATACTTTAAAATTAAAAAAAAAAAATAATAACAAACAAACTAACAAACCAAAATGATAATATCTGCCCGATATATTTATATATGTTTTTTAACAATAGTAAAATACGGCAAAAGTAATTTTCATAAAAATTATGATCGAAATTGTGAACTCTATCAACAAGATTTTCACCCGTGAATTAAAGTATGTTTTTAATTTAAAAAAATTTCTACACTTTCAAACCAAAACTCAATTTACAAAAACTTAATAAATCTAAAAATTTTACACTTTCGAACACAATATAATTCACTAAAACTTCAAAAACACCCATTATAAAACTACTCTTTATTTACAAGTTTACATATCCTTTTGAATCAAATTTAATCGAAAACAAAAACCAAACAACAAAAAAAAAACACAAAAAATTATATGATACAAAAAAAACGTCAAAAATATGTTTTAAATTAATCATTTTTTCGACAGTTTAATTAAAACACTATTGCATATATTTTATAAAGAAATCCCTTTTAAAACCGATATCTTAAGAATTAATTCAACAATTTTATCAAAATGCAATCACGAAATCCATTTCTTTACCAAACTATTTTTTTTTTGTTTGAATATTTCGATAAATTAAAAAAAAGAAAATGTCTACAAAAAATACCTATGCCAAAGAAAAAGAACTTTTGAATGTTTTTTAAAATGTTTATAAACGTTATTTCCAATTTCCAACTTTTTAAGAAATGAATATTCGAATTAAATCAAATCAAATCCAATCAAAAATGCTATATAACTTTTTTCAACTAAATTCATCTCTAATATTTTATTTGATATATATCAAGCCAATTTCAAAAGTGTATATAAATTATGTTTTAGAAAATCCATATTTTGAGTTAATTTAAATTTATATAATTTCAAATCATACTTATAATTCAAAAAAAATTAATCGTGTTAAAAAAAGCATCTTTAGAGAAAATAAATTGTTGCATGATTTAAAAAATGATCAAAATCCAAACATTTAAAACTTTTTATAATCAATAATTTGAACATGAATGTAATTCACGACAAAACACAACTACAAAATAGATTTTACAATTACAAAGACTTTAGGCTGTTTTCAAATTTAAAAAAAATTCCATTCCAAATTTAAAATTGTATTTAAAAAAAATTACAAAAATTTAAAGAAAATTACAAAATGTTGGTCAACAACTGACCTGTTTAATTTTCATCTTTTGAATACATAAAATTACAAACATGAAAACAATCAAATTGAATTTAAAATTGTTTCCTCAAACAAAAACAAGCTTCCAGTTACATTTCTTAATTTGAAGAAACGATCACCCAATTAATAAGACTGACTAAATTATAATAAATTTTAAACAAAAATTACAAAAAAAAAAAACGTTAGACGTACATTTGCAAAAAAAACTTTAATTTAAATCCAGAATATATGACACAATATATAAATTTTCAACTCAAAACTTATTGAAATTAAATGAATCATCATTAATAATCATCAGTTTATATGGTTCATTAAAATATCAAAATATCACACTCAAATTGGAATTGAAAAATTATTTTAACTTTGAGAATAATAACTTTTACTTAAACCAGTCCAAAATATAGTACACTTCTTATGTGTATATCTATTTAAATTGTGTTTCCCAAAAAAATTAATATTTTTTAGATAACATTTTTATTCCGTTTACTCTGAAAGCAAACTCTTAATTCATTTATATTATTTTTTTTACTCTATCATGGTCGGTAATACTCATGATTACATTTCTCAAACATTATTAAAGCCATATAAAATGAATACATTTTGAAAAAAAAAAACTTATTAAATATTCTTTACCGAAATTATTTAATTTTAGAACTCGTAAAGTCAAAAGAAATCAAAATTTTCAACTTTCGGCTACTCTGGCAAGCATCAAAAACCAACAAAATTTCAACGCAAACCGGACCTCAAAATTCAAAATCAATATTTTCAAATTCTAAAACATAAAGCAAAAAAATTCTATAGGTAAATTAAATTTTAAGCCATCAAAATCTGTTCAAAATTTAAAGAAAAGCCATTTATATATCAAAAACCAATAAGAAATTGTGATACAACAAGAATCAAAGCAAATCAACTAAATTCTTAGCTTTTTGAAACTATATGAACAAATCAGCAAAAACCGCCAGCATACAAAATTCCAAAAAACAACTCAAATTAACTGAAAAGTCGCAGCATTCGGAAGCCCTTTGGCGCATAATTATTACACATTAAGATGACAAATTACAACGAAATTCCCAAAAACCAGCATTATAAATTACAAGAACCAACGGAAGTTTTAATGCGACAAAAGTCAAGAGCAAAAACAAAAAAAATAGGAGAAATTTCAGAATAATAATAAAACAAAAGCACCAAAAACCAGTCGCTGGCAAGACGACAAGGATGCAATTGTCCTGGCAACTTTCTGGCAAAATCTTACAAATGGCGGCCTACTCACAGACAGAGAAATAGGACAAGGCAGATAAATCAACGCGAACAAAACAATTCAGAACAAAAACAACAAAAGCAACAACAAGCACGCGATTATACTAAAAACTTTCCCATAGAAGGGGTTGAAATTGAAAATAAGTTCAGCAGCCAAATTCATAAGCCAAAATCCCTTACAAACACACGCACACTCGCAAAAAGCCACAAAGCCAAAGATTTTTGGATAGCTCAAAATTGTAAGCTTTGAACAGAATAAAAGAGATTTTAAGAGACCTTCAGAACGTATTACTTGCGCCTGACCAAATCGAAGACAAAACAAAAAACAGTTAGTTAACCGAAATCCAATTCAAAATCCAAATCAAAAACAAAATCAAGAGCGACAAATGAAAACAGAACCAGCAGAACAACTTTAAGCACAACACACATTCGCCTTCGCATTCGAAAGACACATATCAGGCACATCAGCTCCCACTTCCAGAGTGTCCCCCATTTAAATTGTGGTTAGGTTAGGTTTCTTTTGCAAAAGTTCGAACCATCATCAGCATCATACCCAGCATCATCATGCAGTTGAAAGCACATCAAACAAAACTGTAAATTTATATAAACTACTGGCAATAGACGAGGTCGACATATAATTGCTATCAATAAATAAAATATGGCTGTCAGTAGGAAGAGGGCAGTCAAGCAGCTCTTTTCCACCCATCTTCAAACCTAAAACAACTCCCAGCCAACCTCCAACGACCACTAGACAGAAAATTTTGATTTATAAATTCATTGCAAAAGTTGCCTGGCCGAGCGGCAGCATCAGACTAACAACACACCACCTAGAGACTTGGCAGCAGCAACAACAACAACAACAGCAACAGCAACAGCATTAACATTAGCAGCAGCAACACCAAACACAACAACAACAACAACAAAAACAACATGAGCAAAAACCGTCTTTCTTTATGAAATTACACATTTCCGACTTGTACAACGACAACATTGAAGCCGTAGCCAAAAAAGCAGCAGCAAAAGCCAAAATCATCTATGAAAATTTACCCAAGAAAAAGGCAGCCAGCCGTATTCAAACAAATTTCATACCATTCACGGGTTGACCGAAAATTTAGTTATGAATCTTATTTACACACAACAGCACTTGAAAATTATTTAGTTATTGGCACACGCAACAAAAAAAAAACGTTTCATGCATTTTGGAAATCTGCAAAATCATCAAGAGAACGAAGCACAACAACAAATTGTAGCAAATGGAATCTTGTACAATAGTTCTATTGAAAATCATTCAAAAAAAAAATACCAAAACAATTGCATTATTATAGCCTACGATCTATGCAGAGAGAGACAAAAACCAAATATAAACATAAAAAAAAAGTATTTGAAATCAGAAATCAGAAATACAATGATCAAAAAAAAACATTTCGGACACAAGGTTGGGGATACCTAGTGTAATTGCTTAGACTTAAGAGTGTTGTACTTGCGGGAAGACAAGTGCAAGACCAAAAACACAGGGCAATATAGTTAGCCAAGTTAGATTTGATAGCTTACAAAAGAAAAACTAAAAAGTAAAACAATTACAAATTCAAAACCCAACCCAAAAGCTAATCCAAGCATAATGCATAGGCCTCTTTCATAATCTTTGGAAGAAATACTTGTTGGACTAACAGTAAATTTAATTATGTAACTACACTCTGTATCCCCTTAGTTAAGCTAAAAAAAAAATTATCAAACTTCAGCAAAAAAAAAACAAAAAAGTCAATGGGACAAAAATGTAGATAATGCCAATCCTTTTGTCTAAAATGATAATTCTTCTAATTTTGCACAGACTTGTGCAAAATGTTTTAGACGAAACGATTGTTGCATTTTTTATATACATACATACTTATAAATGATATAAAAGATTATATATTATTTTCGACATATCCCTCATCATTATGTTACATACAAATAGGTCAATGTTCTCAGTTTTTTTCGGTTACATTCTTACATACATATGTGATAAGCAAAAGTTAGCAAAAGTTAAATGAAAAAAAAACAAAAATTACTGTGTTAATCAATCTCTTTGATGGATCTAAAAACTAAACAAAAAAACCAAATCTGTCTCTTTAAGTAAAACATTGTCAAGATTTTATTCAACTTTCATTCAAATAAAAAAAATGATTCAACTCTAATATATATACAATATTGTTAAATAAAACCATTTTTTATGCACCCACATTTTGTAATCATTAGAAATAGTTAATATTTAACAAAGGCAAACAAAAAGAATCAATAAAATTGTACAAGCCAATTTGCTCAAATAACAAAAAATACAAATCGTTTTTTAATTCACAGCTTTATAACATTTAGGGGCATTATTTATTTATTATTAATATTTCAGCTGCTTATATGAAAAAATGTATTGGCAACACATAAATAATCTTCAAATAAGTAAAAATTTCTGGGAAAGTTTTCGAGTTACGACACTATCTGACATTTCAAAATAATACTCTACTTATTGACAATACTAAAACTTGACTGTTTTGAACAAACTTTATAATTTCAAAAACATTTATCATAATTTAATTTAATTGTAAATAATGTCAAAAGTGAATTAGTTCTCAATATAACGTACCTATTGAGAACATTGAAGGAAAATAAAATTATTCTTACTTTCTAAAATATAAATGTCTTTGAAGAGATAAATACATTTTGAATTTAATCATTAATAAATATAATCTGGCAAACTTAATTCTCTTTTCTGTTAGGATTATCTGTTTTAATGTCTTTTGAGTTAATAATCTCATTTGAGTAAACAATGGCGATACAAAAAATTTTGCGTACTTTTGTTTTAGGCTGACATTTAAAAACGTCTATTTTAATTAAGCACACAGCCTTTGCTGATCCTACAGGCCGGAAGCCAGATCGCTGGGCGTTTCAACATAAGACTTTATCTTCCGAAGAAACAGCACAGCCTCCCGACCATCGATGATTCGGTGATCGTATGTTAGGGCCACATACATCATGGGACGGATTTTGACCTACAAACAATATCCGCATTTAATTGGATGCTAATTGGCCAAGTAGTTTAACTTGAAGCACTTACCTCGCCCTTAATCGCAATGGGCCGCTCGATAATGCCGTGCATGCCGAGTATAGCACTCTGAGGTGGATTAATAATGGGTGTGCCCACCAGCGATCCAAAGACGCCACCGTTGCTGATGGTGAAGGTGCCACCTGCCATGTCGTCTACGGTGATCGCATCACGCTTCGCCTTGTCAGCCAACCCACCTAACGTTTTCTCGATATCTGCATACTTCATACTCTCCACATTACGGATGACAGGGACAAGCAAGCCACGGGGCGAGGCAACAGCCACTGATATGTCCACATATTCACGGTATACGATTATCTGCAAATTTAATGTAGTTCTGGTTATAATTCTTCCAAAAACGTTGTTGGATTCACTATAAATATATATTTTTCTTTATTTATTTTATAAAGAAAACTAAATTTGTTACTAAGTAACTACTCAAATCAGGAGGAATTGTTTTTACTTGAGACCGTATTTAATATTCGAATGACATTTTTTACATGATATTTTCACAAAAAAAATGAAAAAAATGTTATTTTCAAAAATGCATACATTTTAAATGCAGAACTAATCTAGATGACAAAACATGACCAAAATGTCATCAAACATGAAAATCGGTTCAGTTTTGGCAAAGTTATGGAAGTTTGAAATATGGGAGCTATGGATCTA